>ML829244.1:86623-109909 GCA_009831015.1 Picea engelmannii | reverse complement strand
GTCACCAAAGGAAAAATACTTGGGAATATTATTTATAAGGAAGGAATAACTATAGAACCCGAGCGAGTAAAAGTCATCTCGCAATTACCTTTGTCACACAATAAAAAATTCCATGCGATATTTCTTTGGGAAGATTAATTTCGTGTGTAAATTCATTCTTGACTTTGTGGAAATTGTCAAACCTCTATAGAAAATGATTAAGGATGTTGAATTTAAATGGAATGAGGAAGAAAAGGAATCTTTTGAAAAAATCAAAACCACCATATCCAACTCTCTGGTTTTACACATTCCAAATATCAATATTGATTTTCTTCTTTACACATCCACTTATGATCATTCTCTTCTTGTTGTTTTAACACAAAGAGATGTTGAAGGTAATGGACAAGCAATTTCTTTAATGAGTACAAATCTTCAAGGAGAAAATCTCAATTATCGTGTTGTAGACAAACAAGCATATATTGTCTATAGGGTTGTTAAGCACTTTGGGCCTGTTGACGGGCGAAATTGAACGCTCGCCAACTAGAAGAGTGGATCCGGTCCGGGGTTGTCTAAATAACCCAAGCCGTTTGGGATAACCCACCTTGACGGGTTTAGCGGCTCCGTTAGCCGATCTAAGTCCTAAAAAAACAATAGAAAACTACTCTAAATGAACTAATCTAAATAAAAATAACAATTAAAACAAACTAATAAACAAATCTGAACTACTAATATATACAATTTACTATCTAATACTATAATAACTCTACGAAATTTAACATTTAACTATCAACAGAATTAAATCTTAATTACAAATGTACAATATTTACAAATTACAGATTTAGATGAAAACCTGCAAAAATCATTCGTAAACTGTCCTGAGACAACGAAACTATTGTTTTTTTATTTTTATAATTTTATGAGAAAGAAATAAACTGAAAAACTATCTAAGATAAGCAACTAAAATGATAATTCTAACTAAGAATCTAAACTATATATATATATCTAACTAAACTACTTCAATAACACTAATAAATTAACTATTAAACGACATATAGCAAACTGACCTGAAGTAACGCTTCAGGTTTGTCCTGTGTATGATGGTCGATTCAGTTGTTAGGTGGGTGGAAACCCGCACCAGATTCTCCACGAGCTTCTCGTAAACGGAAAGTTGTTGTGCTCTTGAAATATAAATAATAGGACAAACAAGACATAAAAAATTACAACAATCTTATAATTTACAAATCATCGCAGCTAGATAAATCTGTGTGCAAAGACTTGTACAAAGTGATCCATTTAACGAAAAAGGTAAACATGTAATTCATTAAACTGAAACAAACTAATTGCTGTACTTTTAAATAAGAGAGATCAGAATATGGACAACATGTAAATCAAATCACATCAACATGCAATGAATCATGATAGCTAAAGTAGTCGATAATTAATTGCAAACTGATATGCAAAAAACTTGAAACAAAAGTTTGATATATTGAAAGCGAAAGCTGTTACAAGACATCAAATTTCATCCCAGTCTGAATAATAAATCCATAGTCTGGTTCTCTCCACAGTGATCATGGTTTATTACAAAAAATTATCAAGTATTTAAAGACTTCCCACAGGGTAAAACATCCCTGTGGGAATTATCAAAACAGTTTACAAAAATCTGAGGATAATATCCCAAATCTCTATTTATGACTCAAGCTAACAACCTAAAACAAAACCATATCCAAAGTATCTCCTAAAATTCCATAGCATGCCCAATTGATCATTGTAATTCGTATGTACCTGAAAGAAGACAAGAATAGACAAGTTTAGAGGATATTTTATTGATAAAATTGTCAAAAATCTAATTTTTAAGACTAGCTACAGAATCTTGCGATTCTGTAGCTGGTCTAAATTGAACACAAAATCGTTTCAAAATCAATTCAAATCTTAAAGAATATATTCAAACTATTGAACAATATTTGATTGCTAATTAGAAACCAAACGAATCATTCAAATCAACACTGCTATGCTAATTGAAACAAACTAAATCGTAGTCAACCGAATGATAACAGAGATGGATGCACTCTGTTCAATTTGTTATCACCAATTCGGGGTAAACAAAATCTCTCAGATAATTCGACAGCAATGAAATTATTTTCATGAACCTATTACAATCGACACGAACTGTAATCGTTTAAACAAATCATCGATTAACAAAATAGCTTTTTCAAAATCAAATCTAACAGAGTCGTTTTTTTTCGATTTAATAGATTACATCGTATTTATCAAACCAATAAATAATAATGACGCATTACACTCATAAAAGATAATACCAATTCAAACCTACAAAATCGTTTCAAAATCAAACCATAAGAACTAAATCAGAACCGATAGCATCCAACCACAACAAAATCATATCAAATCAAAACATAACCGTGTTCTAATTTTAGCACAAAAATCTCCTGTACAGGTCAGATGCAATCAAAATCCAAACGAAAGCAAACCCCATTGATTTCGTTAATTCAAACCAACACAATTATTCTAAAACGAATCAAACCAAGTAAAAAACAATCAATCGCTTCTACTAATCTGAGAACTAAATCATAGGGATGTCTGAGTTTAGCAAACAAATTTACCATTCATGATTCATAACGAAATTATTTTGGTAAAATGGAAGCAAAAAAATCATTTTGAATGAAAACAAACAGAGCTATCGAAAGAAAATTCAATCGGTTATAATAATCCAAGCCAACACATAAAACAAAATTAATATTTGAAATTCATACCTGAGCAGTAAGAAAGAGGCTTTGATCATGATAATTTGGAATTGACGAAGGTTGTTGCCGTGTCGACATTCCTGAAGACAATCGAACCAGTGGTTTTTTGTTTCTTTTCACTGGCTTGTAACCTGTGGTTCTCATTCGCTAGCACTGTCACATGTTCTTCTAACGATTTGATCTTTGACTGCAACAAGGGAACGTCGATGTAATAACGCTCTAGACAAGCGTTACATTGGATACATGATGATTGCTCGGGCTTTGATATCACAGGCGAGGGTTTGTTTAAATCACCAGGGGTTTCATTATGCAGTTTGATTCTTGGGTAGTTAGGATTATTTTTGAGGCAAGGGGGTAAATTAGAGACATAGTCATAGGGTTGCTCGGAGCATAGGCCATGGGAATAGGGGTACTCTTCAGCTAGGAAATGCTCGATATCAGAGTCCGAGTCCTCGCTCAAAACTATGGGATTTTGGTCGACGTTTGGCTTAGGTTTATTCCGGGCAAGTCTCGATATCAATCGAGCATTTCTCTTACCCCTGCTGTCGACAGTAGGATTACACTTAAATTTCTTACTCACAGGCTTCTTGACAGCCTCAGTCTTGTCTGTTATGATGTCGGGTAGGTCGATGTCAGGGCAAACCGAGGGTTTGGCAGGAGGTAGAAGGATATTGAATGGCACGGGTGGACTGACCATAGTCTCACTGACCACAACCTTGTCGATTTGGACAGACTCCGGATTAGCAAAGCCATTTCGAGATAGAAAGGCTTGCCAATTATCGCCATGAAGGTTTAAAAGGTGGACGACGATGAGTCTAATAAAGCCGTGATGAAACAAGATGCTATCATCCTTCTTGCGTTTGAACCTCTTAGACATCTTTTAAAGACTACGCAAGAAGAAATGCGGCATGTTCAAAGGATAGCCCATGAAATTCATCAATAACCGGAGGTGATACAGAAAAACCAAGCCATACTGACCTTCACAGGTCACAAATTGTTTCACAATTACCAAAAGATCGTGCCACCTGGGTTTGAGGGTGGAAATAGGCATACCTTTATCACAGGAGACAACCTTCCTTGATACGAATAGTAATGGCCACGACACTTCATCAAATTTGGAATTTTTAAACCACCTTTGGCCTGTGGCTGCTAGTCCTGTAGCAGAGCTTATGAATTCTTCATTGAGTTCAAGCTGTATGTCTCCTAATTTAGCCCTGCACCCATCAAATGTGAGGGCAAATTGTTGGGCAACCGAAAGATTAAAACCCTCGAACCTCTGTATAAACACCATCCAACCACTGTTTTCTAAATCTTTACAGGCATTATCGAATAGTAATAGAGCTTGGTTACCATTTGGCTCTATGCGCACCACCGGTGCCATAGATAGGAGCACACAGTGAGTAGGGTGAGTGAATAGGGGTTCGAACAGAGTATACACAGGGGCAGAACGCTCACAGGCTTACCCGAAAAATAGCAAAGGTGAACCGGGATAGGGGGAAAGCATTAATGACAGAACGTGCGAAGGTGGTGGAACTAGTTCAACCCATGCATAACAGTCATATCCCATAGTACAACCACCGACGCATACAACGATTCAAACCATTATTGCATAGGTTAAAAACTATGTCATTTAAACAATTAATAAAATCTATGATACGTCAACCAAACAATTGCGCAAGCAAGAGTATTAGCATAGTTTTAAAACCAAAGCAATAATTCGAAATCACATCAAGGGTTCGATCATATGAAAATATGTGTTGTATGCAATGATTTATACCGAGGGTCTAACCATAACACCAATGTGTTTTCATGAAACCAATGTGTCAAGAACATATAAATCAAATCACCAATGCATCACAAACTCGATCAAAAGAATATCATCATAGTCTTGTAAAACAAAGTCATATTAACAAATAAAGAATGCCAAAAGAATAAGGATCTTGGAGTCTTGTCAGCTGTATAACGATAAGTAAATTGGAAACGCAATGGGCATATCGACAAGAATGATCACAATAATCCAGTGACGACTTTAATGTGACTTCAAAAAGCAAGTTTTCATGCTTGCAGTCGTGAAAACAAGAACAAAGGTAAGTGTGCAAATAATGAAAAAATAATAGTGTCGTTTTATTCAAGGATTGCGACGAAAATCAAGGTTTGCAAAACATTGGTGTAGGCAGCTTATAAGGACAGTAGAAAAATGCGAATTGGCTGCCAACAATGGAGACACACTGGTAGAAGCAGTTATCTCTGCTAAAAAGAACAAATTCAGATTATGATAATGAGAAAAATTCTAACTCAAAAATAACAACCAGAAAAATCATGTAAACATCTTCATCAACCACATATTCCAGCAGTGTTTAAAGGATGAAAACTGATAACAATCTTAAGACAAGGTAGCCACGATATTAAAGATAAAATATTCAATACTGTTGACAGAGCCACTGCTGCCAGCAGGCGTCCATAGCCTCGACAGGGTTTCCATTTAACCCACTCTGATATCCGTATCCTGCCAAGAAGTTCTGGATCAGAATAAAGGACATTTTAAGGTCCAGTTATCTCATTTTTGCCAATTTTCATATACCCAACATTGCTTCGCTGCCAGTGGGCCTATTCAGTACCCTGACGAAGTTGTCTTGGCATCATGCATGCATTTACCCGCTGCTAGCAGACCTGTTCAGCATCCCGACGGGTTTACAAGCACTTCCCACAACTCTATTAATGATTTACTTTGTTTTTAACAATATATAGTCGAGCGGGGTGACGCTGAAAATTATGATATTTTAACATATTTTTTTACGGACCACATCATAATTTTTTAGAACTGTCCTTTATTAATATCCAGAGATGTTTCATTTACAGAACCAACTTTCTAAGGTAAGGAGACATCTTGAGTCATTCCCTTAAGGAAGAGGGACAACGTAAAAAGATAATAGATGATCATGACAGGCTTTACTCAGATATCGAAATCAGTTAATTTCTTTCAAACAACAATCTTTGCCAATCACAGATGTAAATTTTAAAAGCATATAATTGATGTCTATACAATTTTTCATCAATCATTTCAGTGAAGGAATTTTCTGTTTTCTTTGTCCGAATAGCTCAGTATACAGGTATGTGTATTTCCAAAAAACAAAAACTGATAAGTGCAAAGGAGAAATCAAAACCAAAGCAGCAAAAGAAAAGCAAACAAAAGAAAAATATGTACATAACATACAAGGGTTGTCATCAAGCGAAATATCTTTTCAGGGCTTGGCCATTCACCGGATAGGTGTCAGGCTGCCCTTCTAGATTTTGCAATTGGAAAGAGCTGGGACCCAACTTCTCAACAACTAAAAACGGTCCAAGCCATAAGTTTTGAAATTTCGTGTGCTCTCCCTTTCCCTCATGCGGTTTGTCCCATTTTAGGACGAGATCACCTACTTCGAAGTTCCTATCAGAGGCAGAGTTGGAATCGAACCATCTTTTAACCAATAGTTGATGTTGATCTAACTTATGTTTAGCTTGGGATCTTACCTCTTCCAGCTTCATTAGAGCGTTAATTCGGTTTTCCAAAGGGGGACAATCTTCTTCTTGAATTTTCTGCGATAACTGAAGCGAAGGAAGAAGAATGTGTGGTGGCGGAATTGCTTCTCTACCGTAAACAAGAAAGAAAGGAGAGTTACCTATAGCAGCTTTTGGGGTTACCCTATCAGCCCAAACTGCGTTTAACAGTGCATTGTGCCAGTTTTTGTGATTTTCAGCCACCGTTCTCTTGATGATTTTAATCAGATTCTTATTTGTTGATTCTGCCAATCCGTTGCCCTAGGGGTAATAGCTAGCAGAATACTTCAATTTAATTCCTTTTTCCAAAGCGAACTCGCTCATCTCAAGAGAGGAAAAGTAAGAAGCGTTATCGATTACTAAACAGTCAAGGATACCAAAACGAGTGATAATATTCGAATTTAAAAAGGCAATTACCTGACTGGTATTCATAGTTCTTAATGCGGCAGCTTCAGATCACCTGGTAAAATAATCTGTGGCTGTTATGATAAACTTATGCTGTTGTGAGGATGGCGGGTTGATTGGACCTATGATATCAAGGCCCCACTGTTGAAAAGGAGAGTCTACTGAAATGGGCTGCAAAGGAAAGGCTGGTTTCTGTAACTGCTCTGATGCTTTCTGACAAATAGTACACTTACGACACAAGGCATGGGCGTCTCTAAAAAGCGTGGGCCAGTAATAACCGGCTCTCAAAACTTTATGGGCAGTGGTGTCGCCACCAAAATGACCACCAGCTTCTCCTGCATGCAATTCTAGTAAGACTTTTTCTGCTTCGTCTTTCTCGAGACAACGCATCAGTACACCATCAAAATTTTGACGAAACAAGATACCATTAACCAAATTAAAGGAGGAAGACTTTAATCTCAATGCTCTTCTTTTAGTGGGATCTAAGTGACGGGGAGCTGAACCATGTTCAAGACAGAATTTTATATCATCATACCAAGGACTGACAGAGTTTTGTGCACAACAGATTGCATTTTGATTGTGCTGTGCTGGGTTTGACATATCGTTTTCTTCTTGCTGTCCTGCAGCTGAGTCAACAACTAAATTTCATAACCCTTGGCCTCTCACTATTTGAGATGGGGTAATTTCTATGTCGTACTCCTGCAAGGAGGTGACCCAGTTAGCCCTCTTTTCTCCTAGTTCTTTCTGCACTAACATGTTCCTGACGGCTGGATAAGGGACAATGACCTTCTTCCTAGATTTCAAGAGATAAGACCGAAAATGATTGACTGCTTTGAAAATAGCATAGGCTTGTTGATCTACCGCTGGGTAATTAAGTTCAGTGCCTTTGAAAGGAGAGCTCATAAAGGCAATGGGTACTTCGTTGTTTTTGACGTTCTTTTGAGTTAGGACGGCGACGTAGGAATGGTCAGAAGCAAAAGTGTAGAGCGTGAAGTCTTGGGAAAAGTCAGGGCTCATGAGAGAAGGAGCGTCTATTATGGCCTTCTTTATTGCATTAAAAGCTTGATTTTCTAAGGCTCCCCAATGATATTGGGCGTCTTTCTTAATTAGATTCTTTAAAGGTCTGACCATTTCGGAGAAACTGGGGACGAATCTCCTAACGAAGTTTATCTGGCCTAAGAAAGATTGCATAGATTTTTTGGATGTAGGAGGGGGAAGTTTTGAGATGACTTGAGTCCTTTCGGGGTCGATAATCATCCCTTTGCTTGACACAATAAATCCTAAGAATTTACCTTGTTCTACTACAAAGATGGATTTTTTAGGATTCAAGGAAATGCTATATTTATGACATCGCTGTAGAACGGCTCGTAAATGAGCTAGATGATTGGTTTTGTTTTTAGAAAATACAGTCACATCATCTAAGTAAAATACGACAGATTAATTGATTAAGCCTCGGAAAGCGATGTCCATCACTCTCTGGAAAGTGGCACCGACATTAATCAATCCAAAGGGCATTTTCCTGTAAGCATAGGTGCCCCATGGAGTGCGGAAGGTAGTTTTAAGTTGGTCTGGAGGAGACATCAGGACTTGGTTGTACCCCGAGAAACTGTCCAGTAAGGATAGCCTCTCAGAACCAGATACCTGTTGAAGGATCTGTTCCATGGGTGGGACAGGATAGTTGTTTTTATTAGATGCTCTATTAAGGTTTCAGAAATCGACGCAAAGTCACATTTCCCCACTTTTCTTCCGGACAGGGACCAGGTTAGAAACCCATTGAGTGTGCCTAACAGGGAAAATTATCTTGGCATTTAGGAGTTTATTTAATTCTTTTTTGACGGTCGGTTCGAGCTTAGGGTGCATTTTTCTTAATTTTTGTTGAAAGGGTGAGGTTTGGGGTTTCATAGGAATGACATGTTGTATGATGTTAGGGTCGAAAGTTTTAAGGTCATCATACGTCCATGCAAAGACATGTTTAAATTCTTTGAACAATTTAATAAATGCAGTTTTTTCTTGCTTAGAACATCCTACCCCTAGATTAATGCACTGCGGATTGTCCTTAGTTCCTAATTTTACTTTTTCATATGATAATGAGGAACTATTGGTTTTACAGTTGACCGATTTTTTAAATTTATCTTGAAGATCATAAAATTTCTCTAATATAACTACAGATTTAGGGATCAAATTTACCATGTTCGATGAAGATTCAGGAGTTTTCGGATCTGGTATTACCGTGAAATCGCGCAAATTGTCGTCGTGAGTGCATTCGTCTATGACCGCGCCTTGAAAAGTTTCTTCAATATGCAGGAATCTAATAATCTGCTGATCGTCGTCGAAGACTCTCCAGTTCATGATGTTGTCGAGAACGGATGGCCTGAACAACAGTTCGATGAAGAATGCATCCGGGGACAAGCCTTCTACAGGAAAGATTTTGGAAGCTACATTATCTAATAGATCAGCTTTAGAGTTATTCAATCTAGGAATAGAATTTATATTGAAAGCAGAAAATTTATTCATTAAATTCCATACCTCGGATTGGTAGCTTTTAAGATGCGGAGACAGATAGTGGATAGAATCTCTTACCTGTCTAACCACGATTTCAGAGTCGCCAAAGACGGTTAAGTTTTGAATGTTCATATCTAAAGCTTTTCTGAGGCCCTGCAGTAAAGCCTCATATTCTGCAGTGTTATTAGTACATTCAAATTCTAGCCTACATGCAATCAATGTTTTGTTACCTGCCGGATCGATAATAACGCAGCCTGCACCAACTCCTTCTTTGGACTTTGACCCGTCAAAATAAAGAGA
The DNA here is from genome assembly GCA_009831015.1 of Picea engelmannii. Taxonomy (NCBI): domain Eukaryota; kingdom Viridiplantae; phylum Streptophyta; class Pinopsida; order Pinales; family Pinaceae; genus Picea; species Picea engelmannii. The sequence goes on along the minus strand of ML829244.1, from coordinate 100,424 downwards.
CCAAATTTGATTTTTATCGGGTACATGAGACCATTGTGTAGAAGTTGCTGGCTGCACATATGCTACAATCTCGGACTGCTATTCTGGATTGGTGATAGCTGAAGCCTCGGCCATGAAATTGCTGAAAAAGGTATCCATCCCTTGTATTTCAGGTGAATCGGCAGAAGGTGTAAATGGTTCGTTGATCAGGGGATCAAATTTGCTCAATTTTCAAAGTGCTTGGATTGAGACGAAAACAGTGCCATTGCATTCGTCTCGTTTTCCTGATTCCGGCGGTATATTTATTTTCGCGAATGGAGTCCGTATGGAGGAGATATCGCGATTTTACCACCAAGTCAAAAAAAGGTCAAAGTTGGGTGCTGACTGTACCTGTCCGTACAGTCCGTACGGCCACGTGGAGGGACGTACCATCTTGCTGACGTGGCATATTGGTGACGTGGCGTAGTCTGGTTGGATGTTTGTTGACCAATGGTGTACTGACACGTGTCACTATGTGGTTGGCCTATATGTTATGTTTATATAAAATGATTTGGAGGCCGCGGGGTTCGACCCCCGGACCTCCCAAGCTTCAAAGTTTTCATAGCTTTATGATAGCCAACGTGCCCGCACTTATTCCTTGTTAACAATATGTAATTTCATATATTTAAACGTTGACATTTGTATAAAAGGAAAGGGGGTCGGGTCGGGGCTAAGCCCCGACCCGTGGGCACATTGAAACATATATGACCGAGTTTATCCGCCCGATTTTGGCGCGTATTTCCATTGAAATGTGGTTGCAATGTATTATAAATACATTGTATTATTATATATGTAACCAATGTATTAAAAACGCGTGCGGGAAAATGTATTACATTGTGGGCGCGGGGTTTGATAACCTTTGGTTTATGTAACCCGTGGTTTAACCACGTGGAAGTTATAAAACGAACCAACGACTTTTATGCCTAGTCTATGGTCGTATGGCCATGTGCCCGAAGGCCGAGGCGGTTGGGGGCTGGAGGCGCCCTAACCGTCCTACGGTTTGCACCGTTGGCGCGGTTGCGCCCGGTGCCAGGTTATAACGCGTGTTTGGGGCATGTTCCAGGTTCATGTGTGGAAGGGTGCAGATTGTAGAACCAGAGACAACAAAGAAGGAGGGGAGACTTCAAGGAGGCTATCTTCTTCATTTTTCGACCGTTTCAGGTGCCGTCAGAGCCTAGACAAGGGTTTTGGCACGCTGCGGAGCCATTGGAGAAGTCATTTTGTTGATTTGAGCACTGTAAGACTTGTTTTTAAGCACTTTGAGCAATTTAATATAAAAGATCCATTTGGAGGCTGGACCAGGAGATGTAGCCCGGAGTGGGGTGAACTCCTTTATCAAGTTGCTGTGTTTATGTCTGATGTTCAATGATTTTTTTTGCTGCTATCTATGCTTATTTCTACATAAGTAATCCTTTAATATGTGTTGCAAATTGATCCTGTTGCATTAAACACATAATATTTCACTTGCAATTTAATGTTAATCAAGTTTATCAAGTCTTCGTCATATTTTTAGATCATTCGTTGGGATCGTTCAAATCCGTGACTGTGAACTTAAGGTAGCGTTCACGATTTACCTTGATCTTGTTAGGCTTTCCGTTTTCTGGAAGCCACAGGTGAGACCAATCTGTCGTGAAATAGTCGTGTAGCTGCTCTGACCAGTCCCTGCTTAAAAACATACCATATACTTCGAAATATCCACAACAATAATATCAATGACTTGATGAACTTTGGGGTTAAACGATAATCTTATAAGCACATTCCTTAATTTGCCTATAACTTTAACATTGGTTCGATCAAGTTGTATGATTTTTAAGGTGGAGGGTTCAACTTCGGCGTTAATCTTCTGGCACACAGACCATGGCATCACATTAGATGTCGCTCCTAAGTCTACCATACAATTGTGCACGTTTCTATTAAAGATTTCGAAAGTTAACAAAAATGGAGGTACATTTCTGCGAGTGCTAAGGGTGGTAGTTTGTGGCTTTTTACTCGCAGTTTCTAAAGCTACTTTATCTACATTATTTACATTATTTACATTATTTACAGGAAGGCTTCCTTTATCATGAGGATCAAGATTATTCTTAGTGGAAGTCTTCTAAGGAACTTTGTTCTGAACAACCTTGTTTGATTTACCATTTTTACCATTCTCTGCGATATTCTGTAACATTTTTTGTAGGAGGAATGGAAATTTCAATAACTCATAAACAAAAATGTTAGCCCTTAAATTTTTAAGATCCTCAACTAAATCATAATCTAAGTTGGGGTTCACATGACTCTGTTTAGTCTCAGCTGGTTTAGATTGCTTTGGGGGTACAGTCGTAGTATTCTTGGAAGAAGGTTTGCTTGATGTCTTACTCCTAGTATTGTAAGGATGAACCGTCTCAGAGTTAGCTTGAAAGATGCTATCTGAGAAGTGTCCAAAAATATTTGGAGAAGACTCCTCTTCTTGAACTGTTTCTTGTTCAACAACCTCCTCAGGAATTTCAGGAGGCACCAAGTTATCCTGGGCTTCTAGAATCGTTTGAAGGGCGTATTGCGGACTTTCTAGATTAAGACCTTCAGTATTCAGATTAGGTCGGTTGGTGGGAAAAGGCTTCCTGAATGGGGGCTTGTAAGGCCCTTTTCTCGATGAAGCTTCTTCGGCCGTCCTTTTCAAATCTATAACTTGATTTGACAGTTTTTGAACGACTTTAGTTAAGTTTTCTAAATCAGAGCTTTCAGGTTGTGTTTTACTTTTAGTAGGTCTAGGGAGGATTTCGATCTTCTTTTTGGAAGATGAACTAGTTTCTGTTTCGTTGCTAGTAGCGTCTTTTAAACTAATTATGTCTTTTTCAATTTGGATGGCCTCCTCGAAGGCCTCTAACAACGTGGCTTTCTTAGATCGTTTAACCCAAATGGCTATACTTTGATGCAAGGCTTTAGTATAGTATGCTATGATAAGATTATCGGCAGGCATCGAATCCGTGGGGATTCGGATTTTAAGTGTTAAGAATCTTTGATTAAAGTCTTTAACTTTCTCTTTTGGGTTCATTCTTAAGTTAGAAAGGTCCATGACTAGGACTTCCAGAGGCTTACCGTCTCCGAACTTTTCCAAAAAGCAGGATTCAAACCTTTCCCAAGACATGATGGTATGGGGTCGTTGGGCAAAGTACCATGTAGATGCATTTCCCTCGAAAGTATAGGGGAACAACCTACAGACTACGTTTTCATGCTCGACATTGCAGAGTCTTATGGCTAACATAAATTTTTTAATGTGATCTTCTGCGATCTGTTTTGAGTCAGGGTCAAACTTGGGAAGCCACTTCTCCGGATGTTTGGGTAAGGGATGCTGATCTCCGGGTACAGCTACCACATCCTGGTCAAGCCAAGGTCTAGCAGGGTTGTTCTGGTTGGCCATTGGTGTAGTTGGTGTGGAAGGCTAAGAAGGGGAACTGTCTTCGTCCGAAGAGTCCTCTCCCGAAGAAGAAGGGGATGATGGAGGTGGTGAGGGAGGTATTCTGGTTCCTCCAGCAACAGGAGTGAGGATTGGATCTGTAGGGTTCACAGTGAGATTAGCGCCTCCTAGTTGTTCTCTAATATCAGATAAATCTAAAGGTTGGTTCAAAGGTCGATTTGGTTGCCTCAAACGAGCTAAGGAACTATGTGTTCTTATGAGAGATTGGCGGACAATCTCTTGTATGTCACCACCTGTAGGATTTGGGGTTGCTGGCTCAACTGTGATCCGTGGATCGTCGTTTGATGTGGTTGTTGTTTGAGGGGGAATGTTATCATTCGAATGACTTCTTGTCACTATAGGTGAGTGATTAGGTGGGGGAGGAGTCTTATGACCACCTCATGCCATTAATTAATTTCAGGCCATTTGTTGACGAGGCGAAATTGAACGCTCACCAACTAGAAGAGTGGATCCGGTCTGGGGTTGTCTAAATAACCCAAGTCGTTTGGGATAACCCACCCTGACGGGTTTAGCGGCTCCGTTAGCCGATCTAAGTCCTAAAAAAACAAAAGAAAACTACTCTAAATGAACTAATCTAAATAAAAATAACAATTAAAACAAACTAATAAACAAATCCGAACTACTAATATATACAATTTACTATCTAATACTATAATAACTCTATGAAATTTAACATTTAACTATCAACAGAATTAAATCTTAATCACAAATGTACAATATTTACAAATTACAGATTTAGATGAAAACCTGCAAAAAACATTCGTAAACTGTCCTAAGACAGCGAAACTATTGTTTTTTTATTTTTATAATTTTATGAGAAAGAAATAAATTGAAAAAATATCTAAGCTAAGCAACTAAAATGATAATTCTAACTAAGAATCTAAACTATATATATATATATATATATATATATATCTAACTAAACTACTTAAATAACACTAATAAATTAACTATTAAACGAGATATAGCAAACTGACCTGAAGTAACGCTTCAGGTTTGTCCTGTGTATGATGGTCGATTCAGCTGTTTGGTGGGAGGAAACCCACACCAGATTCTCCAGGAGCTTCTCGTAAACGGAAAGCTGTTGTGCTCTTGAAATATAAATAACAGGACAAACAAGACATAAAAAATTACAACAATCTTATAATTTACAAATCGTCGCAGCTAGATAAATCTGTGTGCAAAGACTTGTATAAAGTGATCCATTTAACGAAAAAGGTAAACCTGTAATTCATTAAACTGAAACAAACTAATTGATGTACTTTTAAATAAGAGAGATCATAATATGGACAACATGTAAATCAAATCACATCAACATGCAATGAATCATGATAGCTAAAGTAGTCGATAATTAATTGCAAACTGATATGCAGAAAACATGAAACAAAAGTTTGATATATTGAAAGCGAAAGCTGTTACAAGACATCAACTTTCATCCCAGTCTGAATCATAAATCCATAGTCTGGTTCTCTCCACAGTGATCATGGTTTATTACAAAAAATTGTCAAGTATTTAAAGACTTCCCACAGGGTAAAACATCCCTGTGGGAATTATCAAAACAATTTACAAAAATCTGAGGATAATATCCCAAATCTCTATTTTTGACTCAAGCTAACAACCTAAAACAAAACCATATCCAAAGTATCTCCTAAACTTCCATAGCATGCCCAATTGATCATTGTAATTCGTATGTACCTGAAAGAAGACTAGAATAGACAAGTTTAGAGGATATTTTATTGATAAAATTGTCAAAAATCTAATTTTTAAGACTAGCTACAAAATCTTGCGATTTTGTAGCTGGTCTAAATTGAACACAGAATCTTGATATCAATCGAGCATTTCTCTTACCCCTGCTGTCGAAAGTAGGATTACCCTTAACTTTATTACTCACAGGCTTCTTTACAGCCTCAGTCTTGTCTGTTATGATGTCGAGTAGGTCGATGTCAGGGCAAACCGAGGGTTTGGCAGGAGGTAGAAGGATATGGAATGGTACGGGTGGCCCGACCATAGTCTCACTGATCACAGCCTTGTCGATTTGGACAGACTCCGGATTAGCAAAGCCATTTCGAGATAGAAGGCTTGCCAATTATCGCCATGAAGGTTTAAATGGTGGATGACGATGAGTCTAATCAAGTCGTGATGAAACAAGCTGCTATCAGCCTTCTCGCGTTTGAACCTCTTAGACATCTTGTAAAGACTACGCAAGAAGTAATGCGGCATGTTCAAAGGATAGCCCATGCAATTCATCAATAACCGGAGGTGATACAGAAAAACCAAGCCATACTGACCTTCACAGGTCACGAATTGTTTCACAATTACCAAAAGATTGTGCCACCTAGGTTTGAGGGTGGAAATAGGCATACCTTTATCACAGGATACAACCTTCCTTGATAAAAATAGTAATGGCCACAACACCTCATCAACTTTGGAAATTTTAAACCACCTTTGGCCCGTGGCTGCTAGTCCTGTAGCAGAGCTTATGAATTCTTCATTGAGTTCAAGCTGTATGTCTCCTAATTTAGCCCTGCACCTGTCAAAGGTGAGGGCAAATTGTTGGGCAACCAAAAGATTAAAACCCTCGAACCTCTGTATAAACACCGACCAACCACTGTTTTCTAAATCTTTACGGGCATTATCGAATAGTAACAAAGCTTGGTTACCATTTGGCTCTATGGGCACCACCGGTGCCATAGACAAGAGCACACGGTGAGCATGGTGAGTGGGTAAGGGTTCGAACAGAGTATACGCAGGGGAAGAACGCTCACAGGCTTACTCGAAAACTAGCAAAGGTGAACCGGGATAGGGGGAAAACATTAATGACAGAACGTGCGAAGGTGGTGGAACTAGTTCAACCCATGCATAACAACCATATCCCATAGTACAACCGCCGACGCATATAACGATTCAAACCATTATTGCATAGGTTAAAAACTATGTCATTTAAACAATTAATAAAATCTATGATACGTCAACCAAACAATTGCGCAAGCAAGAGTATTAGCATAGTTTTAAAACCAAAGCAATAATTCGAAATCACACCAAGGGTTCGATCATATGAAAATATGTGTTGTATGCAATGATTTATACCGAGGGTCTAACCATAACACCAATGTGTTTTCATGAAACCAATGTGTCAAGAACATATAAAGCAAATCACCAATGCATCACAAACTCGATCAAAAGAATATCATCACAGTCTTGTAAAATGAAGTCATATTAACAAATAAAGAATGCCAAAAGAATAAGGATCTTGGAGTCTTGTCAGTTGTATAACGATAAGTAAATTGGAAACGCAATGGGCATATTGACAAGAATGATCACAACAATCCAATGACGACGACTTTAATGTGACTTCGAAAAGCAAGTTTTCACGCTTGCAGTCGTGAAAACAAGAACAAAGGTAAGTGTGCAAATAGCACAAAAATAATAGTGTCGTTTTATTCAAGGATTGCGATGAAAATCAAGGTTTGCAAAACACTGGTGTAGGCAGCTTATAAGGACAGTAGAAAAATGCGAATTGGCTGCCAACAGGGCCTTACATTTTAAAAAATCATACTAAAGTGATAGTTCATCACCCTATTGTCTCAACATTGTTTATTCAACCAGAGTTAGGGGAAATAGGAGGAAATTGGATGATATCCATCTAGGAATATGACCTTGAATTCAATCCTACTCATATAGTGCATGGGTAAGGATTGTTTAAGATGGTAGTAGAATTGTGATATTTTGCAACAAAGGAAGAAGAGGGATGGGAGAATGAAATAATTTTTCTCACCAATGAACTCCTCTATATCCCTTTTAGCACAAACTCATGGTATGCAGATTTAACATATTTCTTACATCATGGGGAAATCTCGAGCCATACGAACTCGAACGAAAAAAAAGAAGAAGCTTTGTGTTTAAAGTCCACACAATACAAGCTAATAAATGACTTTCTTTTCCAAAAGAAATATGCCAGAGTACTGCTTATATGTTTGGAAAAGAACGATGTAGAAATGTTTTTGAAATATCTCCACGATGGGAAAACTACAGGTCATTTCACTGGTGAAACTACAACTCATAATATTTTGAGAGCTAAATACTACTGGTCTACTCTCTTTTAAGATGCACATGTTTATGTTTGAAAGTGTAAAACATGTCAACTGAGCATAGGGAGAGATAATGATATGGACTGGATCAATAAATTATTTCTCATGTATCATGATGCTTTATGGATGAAAAAAATGAAGGAATCAACTTGTAAAGCCATTTTAGAGGTTGGTCCAAATTTGGAAATTTGGGTCCAAAAAATGGTATGAAATATTTTGGAGCCATTTTGAGGCATCGAAGGACACATTTGATTTTCCATAACTTACAATGGAGCCATCATATATATTATACACACTGATACCTTCACAATGATGCAAGAATCACCTCAATTGGAGTTTGTATGTGAAAGTTATGCCTCCCACAAATTGACCTACCGTATTGATCACCATGGTGCGAGTAGATGTCACACCAACCCCCATTACTTAAACGTGTGGGGCTAGCCATGCAGTGGATTTTCAAGAAAATTCTAAAAGGTCCAAACTTGATCACTAATTGAGGATTGGGAATTCATTTTGTTCTAGTGGAATATCCATGACAGTTTACAGATCAAAGAATAAAGCATTGATACCATTGCAACATGTATCGATCAATAAAACTTTTAAACAATGGGGCATTAATATTATAAGAGAAATAAACCCACATTTGCTAAGACAACACAAGTACATATTAACTGCAACAAATTATTTTACTCAGTGGATTGAGGCTATGTCATTGACACAAGTGAATGAAAAGGTGATTACCCAATTCTTTAAGCAATATTTGATCACCGGGTTTGGAGTTCTTTCAATAATTATGCTCAGTAATGCTTCATACTTATTTTCTTCGTTACTATTTGAATTCACTTTAGATAAAGGAATAATTATTAGATATTTAGATAACTATTATTCACAAGACAATGGAGTAGTTGAGTCAACAAATAAGAATTTATTCTATATATTAAAAAATATCGTAGCTGAGAGCCATAGGAACTGGCATAATGCTTTGTCCAATGCTCTTTGGGCCGACAAATTTACACCAAAAGGAGCATTTGGCACTTCTCCTTGTTATTTGGTTTACTGTCAAGAATAAATTCTTCTACTGAGTGTTTTATTTCCATCATTAGAATTGTCCCAAGCTTCAATGGGTCAACCTCCTTCCACCCTTCAAAATAGAATTGGTACTTTGATTTCCCTCTACGTCGTGATTTCCGATGTGAATTTAAATGTTGTGTGAAACTAACTTCTTACTTTATCCCAATCCCCTATTTGTCTCCTTGTCTCCTTATTGTAAGTTTTAAAGTTGTGAAGTAAAGCAATGCATATAGATTCTTAAGCAAAACAGAATTTAATCAATGGCTCATACACAGAGTACACAAATATTTTATACCGGAAACCCTCAACCAGGAAAACCTTTCTTATATTCATTATATCGAATTTCACCATTCACCATACAATATATACAATGTTTTTAGGTATTCATTAGATACCAAAACCCTAATCCCTTAATCCAGGATTAATTTAGAAAACCGCTAAAAATAGCAAAAAACACCCAAAAAAATTTTTGGGACGCTACCCCCCTGGGACCCCCCTAGGAAAGCACTCGACACACACGACACAAAAAGCACTACTATAGGGATCGTCAGACACAGTTGTCGAATCTGACGCGCCCACACACACACGTGCAAAGAATATAACACATACCCAACATTCTCCCACTTGTTGTTTTCTTTGCATCCAGGGGTCTAGGGGATTATATAGTCAACAATCCAGGGCCCCAATGCCCATTGTTACTCTAGACCAGGAGAAATTTTCTATGCTAACAAACTTTGTCAATGAATCTGCAACATTCTTCAAAGTGTCAACCTTTTCCAACAACACATTCTTTTCCTCAACCATGTCTCTCACAAAGTGATACTAAACATCAATATGCTTTGTCTTCGAATGATAAGCTGGGTTCTTTGCCATGAAGATTGCACTCTGACTGTCACAATCTAATCTCATTGCTTTTTGTACCAACCCAATACCTGAACACAATCTTTGTAACCATACTGCTTCCTTGCTTGCATGAGTGCCTGCCATGTATTCAACTTCTATAGTTGAGAGTGCCACTACAATCTGTCTTTTTCTCATCCAACTGATTTCTCCTCCAAATAGGTTAAACACATATCCACTTGCAGATCTTCTGCGATCCAAATCTCCAGCCTAGTTTGCATCAACAAAGCCATATATTTCCACCACTCTGTCCAATCCTGGTCTTCCTTGGTAGCACAATCCATAACTGGTAGTGCCACGAAGATACCTGAAGACCCTCTTTACTATTGTCCAATGCTCCTTCCCTGGCTTTGACATATACCTACTCAAAACTCCCACTGCATGTGCAATGTCCAGTCTAGTACAAACCATTGCATACATCAAACTTCCAACTGCACTGGCATACAAAACATTGGACATGTCCTCTTCTTCTTCTTATGTCTTGGGACACTAATCTGTAGATAAATTTACACCTATAGGAATAGGAATATTGACCGGTTTACTTCCATGCATATTAAACCTATGCAATATCGTCTCAACATATTTTCTCTGATTCAACCAGCGTTTCCTATTTGCACTATCTCTTTTAATCTCCATTCCTAGAATGAAGTTAGCAGCACGAATATCCTTCATGTCAAATTTGGAGGATAGCTGCGATTTCACCTCCTTGATAACATCCATGTTATTTCCTACCAACAACATGTCATCAACATACAACACTACATAAATGAAGTGATTACCAACCTGCTTGGAATATACATAGTGATCAACCCCACTTCTTATAAATCCCAATCCAAGGATGTATTTGTCAAACTTTTGGTACTGTTATCCCTGTTTTCTAGGGATAACTAGGAGATCATGTCTCGAGGCCCACAGGTCCTAGACATGGAGTACCGAGAGCAGGATTGAGCTAAGCATGGCCCTGGAGGGCCCATCCTTCTTTTCTTTGCCAAATTTGCCCTGTCAGTAGCAACAACATCCATCACCATCGGCTTGGACTTGCATCAGAGAAGACTCTTGCTCCATGAGGTAATTGGTCCAGGTATCATGGTATGTGTCATGTTTGATCATTATAACTTTCTTATATATGCATCAGATTCCTTACATTTCTGACGACTGCTTGGATCTTACACTAATCCACTTGACCATTGTTGGGGGGATTAACGGGATGCCCTAGCAAGATGGTATCCATGGGTTTTGGTTAGCCATCAGGGGGGATTTGAAGAGCCATCGTCCGCCCCCACCATACTATCACTTTACATCTTATCTCCCATACATCCATCCCATTCCCCTAGTCCGGGCATTAGGATGACCTTTGAGGGTTACACTTTGTCCTGTGGGAAGAAGGGGCTAAAGGCCTATGCGGTAAAAGCAGCTGGTAAAAGATAAAATCCACAGGAAATAAAACCTAGAGATGCTTCGCCCAGGGATCCCCGAGAAGGCAATAAAAGACCTCTCGATAAGAAACAAAAGGGACCCGAAGAAAAATAATAAAACAAGACCTAACCAAGAGGATGGGAGGTCTCATCACGAGCCGAACCATTATGTTCATAGGTATCTAGCAGTATGACATTGCCATTATCTGGTTACCACGCCAGGGCAATGACCTTTGGTTGCATGGCCAAGGGAAAGGGGGTCTCATCACGAGCCAACCTTATGATTTCTGCGAAAATACCAGTGGGTAACACTGTCAGCTCTGGTCACCATGCCAAGGCAGTGTCCTCTGGTCATACCTTGAAGTAAAAAAGAAACAAAAGCAATAAATAAAGAATAAAGGCAATAAAGGGGCTTGGAAAAAGTGCATCCATGACGGGTACAACTCACCTCCTACAAAGGCACCCACAGACAATACCTACCCCTGGTATTCACTATGAATGGAAATCCTTAGACCATATCACTTCATGAACATGGCTTGAATAATCTTCTATGGAAACTTTCCTTTTCTTATGAATACTAGCCCAATAGGTTGTTCTGTCTATTTCTTCAACTTTGTATAGTAGATCAGTGTAATGTCTTTGAGCTATTGGAGGATATGCTAGGGGTTTTATGCATGTATTTGATAAATTTAATGATGAAATATGATTGACATTGCTATGATCCCAAGGACTGATGAGCCCATGGAGGGCGAAGTTTTTTATGTGCAGGACCATACCCGACGGACAGGTACCAATGGATCGGTACACATGGGGATATGATTAGCTCGGACCTCCATGGGCCTGAAGAGCCCATCAGATGATTGTTGGGATGGCAGAGACATGACAACGTTGTGATGAGCCTTTGCACAGGAAGAAAGAAGGATGTTCCACTCAGGACACTTTGGCAGAGCCCGACCTAGGGGGGATCACCCATTTCAGATGGAACGTTTTCCCTTTGACAGACATGACATCACCCAGCAGAGCAGGACGTTATCCTAAGCATGTGGCAGTGTGATGGAGCTATTCGGCACGTGTGGCAGCTTGGAGGATCCCTAGAAGGGCCAACGTCTGGCTTCTGGATGTTGGATTTGCCCAAAAAGGGCCAACGTCTCCCATAGAAGGGCTTGACGTCCCACCTTTTGCTCATATTGTAACATTTTTCTAGCAATTAATGTAAAAACAGTGTAAATTTTGTAGTCAGCCTTGTCGGCTGTTTTAATGACCTATTTTTTAATTGAAAGGTCATGGATTGGTATAAATAGAGGACTTTTCTCCTCATTTTATACATAACACAACTCACTCTCTTGTGAGAGACTATCTTTTAGCCTTTTTCTTAGTATTTTTGGTGTTGGAAGTGAGGCACAACTCTTCTTGGAGGATTTCTCTTGGCATTTATGGTGTTTCTCTCATGGAAGGTTTACAACTAGGGTTTGATTATGCATTCTTCATGATATGTAAGTGAATTTTTCATGCAAAACTTCTTAAGTGAATGGTTGTAGGCTTAATTTCTTACATTTGCTATTATATTGCTATTATATTGCTGAATCTTGAAACCCTAGGTAGCAAGCACACTAGTAGGTCATTGCTATATGTCCCCATGCTTGAGAAATAATTTTAGCCATTGATAAATGAAGATATAGCCTAGCCGTTGCTACACTTATCTCCCTTTTTCTGAGTTAGCATTAAAGTTATAGGTTGAAGAGAGGAGACGTCCTAGGCCTAGTTAAATCTACACCTAGGGTTTTAGCCTTCTAGGGTTTGGAAAGCCTTGCTCCTGCAACACTTTTCTCCCTTAGATCTGTACTTTGAAGCTAGCCGTTTTGCCAAGTGTGTTTAGAGAAAGAGGAAGGAGCATGAGGCCTTGCTTAAGCAACACCGGAATGAGTCTCCTTCCCTTAGGGTTTTGATTCTAGGGCCCTGCCATTGCAGCACCATAGAACCCTACCCTCCAATCTTTAAATTTTAAATCCTCCTGAGATCTTTTGCCCTTACTTTGACTCCATTTACCCTAAGGCACTAATATTCTTTCCAATGTTGAGCTTGTAGTGTGTAAAATCATCTTTCAAACTTTCAAATTCTGAAACCCTAACTAAACCTAACGCCACTAACTAGGGCTGACGTAATACCTGACGCAACAAACCTTCTAACTCAACAATTAATGATGATGTCAAGCATTTATTGAGCTATTGTTGATAGAAAATACTGTTGGCTTGGTCATTTTGTGATAGATATTGAAGAATTGGTGATTTTTCATTGGCTAATTAGTAAAACGTTGACCTCATCTTATCTGTTATATTGCTTGTTAAATGAAATCAGATAATCAAGAAGTACTAACCTTTTGAATTATAGCCTGGAAATATACATATAGTGCTATTATTGTCTTGTTCCGGGCAGGTGTTCTCAACAAGGACTTCACTTCTTTATTGGCTGATTAGCCGGGTTATCTGATACTGGTGGTAACCTGAGAGGAGGGAAAACCTTATTTCTTGACCTTATATTCTTTGCCTCTTCAAACCCCAGGTTACCGGGGACGTCTCCCCTGGGATAACCTCCCTAAATAGAAAGAGCCCCCCATCGAGGTGACATTGGGCGGGGTGGTTCCTATTACGCCAGTTTGACCATTATCCTTTAGCCTTGTAACCTAAAATACAAACTATGCGATAACAGGTACCCCATCCTAGGTGATTGCTTCAGACCATATAGTGACTTCTTTAGCTTACAAACTAGCTCTTTCTTTCCCTTCACTACAAAGCCTTCTGGCTGCTTCATGTAGATTTCTTCTTCCAGATCCCCATGTAGGAATGTTGTCTTCACAT
>ML829244.1:53027-68725 GCA_009831015.1 Picea engelmannii | reverse complement strand
AAATTGCAGATTTTAAAACCTCAATATCTTGACCTTCCGGACTCCGTTTCGGACGATTTTTTTTTTTTAACTTGGGTGTTTTTCTGAGAGGAACTCAGATATACAACCCTTTTCTGCAAATTTTGCACAGAAATATACTGAAACTGTCTGGAATGTCGCGACCCTCTTTTTTCTTCACCGAAAAAAAAACTGCAAAAATAAAAATAGTTGCCCACAACTCCGGCCCTGGAAAGTGCTCTGATACCACTTGTTAAGAACCAATACCAGATCTGAAGATATAATCACCACAAATACTGAATACACAATGGATCCACAAAACAATATAGAAGAAACCACACTTTATTATTACCAAACCCTTGAGGTAGGGCAACACCATACAATGGATCCTATTATGGAAGGGATCCTCTCCTGTTCACTTGCCTCTTCGACGGGGCATCCTCCTATTGAGCTACCGCTCCAAAAACAATATTTCTCTTCATGTCTCATTACATTGCTTGAACCCCTTTATATAGTGCTACCATCACCTAAGAAAATTCTAGAGGAGGAATCTTCTAGAAGTAGAACCTTCTAAGAAGTCCTCTTACATTTATTATATCTAACTACCATAGTGGGCCTTATTTAATAATATAGTGGACCTAGTCCACCTTACATTGAATGACCTCCACTATTATCACTATGGGCCCTCTGGGCCCCCCCACTACCTCTCTAGCTACCTTACATTAAGTCTAGAGGAGGATGGGATTAAGACAATCGTATAAATAACATTACAAAGGGAAATAGGGAAGAACTAATATGTGGTTTTGGCTTCCTTGACCATGGGGATTAAGGTGATGAAGGTGGTTTTGAAGGCCTATAGGATGGATCTGGACATTTGAGACTCTTCGACCACTTCCCAAATATTCCCTCCTAGGATCAACCATCTAGCTTGAAAGAAATCAATGGTAAATCCATCTGGTCCCAAGGATTTCCCTAGTGCCATGTATTTAATAATTTATTCCACTTCCTCAATAGAAGTTGGTCTCATTATACTTTGGTTCTATTATGGGGAGACCAACTTGGGAATACCCCTTGTGATTCTATGGATGGGTATCTCCCTGTGATGGTATGGTTCTATCAGTAGATTCTTGAAGTAGTTTGTCAATTCAACCTCAATGTCCTCCTGAGTTTCCTTGATTTCTCCCCCCTTCAATCTGAGGGATGATATCATGTTATTACTTCTACATTGCACAGGAGGGCATTGTGGAAAAATTTGGTATTCTTGTCCCCATTTTTGAGTTGGTTAATTCGAGACTTTTGTTTCCACAACATTTACTCTTGTTTGTCTCATCTGAACAATTCCAGATTTATTTCTTCCTCCCTAGTGTTCGCATTCTCCAAGCGACTTCCATGAATCGCCACTGCTTGGATCTCCTCCATATATGCTTCCAATTTCCTTTTTTCCTCAAATATATTTCTAAATACCTCCTTGTTCCATATCTTACTATGGTGGTGAACATGTTTGAGTCTTTTCTAAAACTAATACATCTTTGTTCAATATAAATTCTCCTGCTCCCTCCACCAAATCCCATTTTCTGTTGGAATTCAGGGGGGTATAGCCATAATTTTTCAAAATGGAAGGGTTTGGGTCCTTTCTTTAAGATCTGTTTCCATTCTAAAAATACAAGCCAGTGATCTAATCCAAAGTATGGAAGGACATCCATTAAGAGAGCATGTTTTGGCTGAAAAGAGGTCTTCGTGACTAAGAATATATCTAGCCTCATTGTGATCCTTTTGTCATTACCTCTTTCATTGTTCCAAGTGAACAAACCACTCCTTGTGGGAATATCAATTAATCTCAGATTCTCTATCAATGTCCCAAAGATTTCATTCTCAAGATCCATACTTCTAGCTCCACCCTTTTTTTCTAGAAGAGATTTAATCATGTTGAAATCCCCTCCCATAACCTAGGGTTGTTGTTGTAGAGTATTACATAGGAGGATTAACTCATCTAATAAATCCTTCTTTTGACCTAGGTATTGGGGTCTATATGAATTTGAGACATGCCCCTTCTTACTCATTCTTATTACTATCCCACATAATGGCTATCCCTCCTGAGGCCCCTTTAGTAGTAATTGCTTCTACGTCACAACCTTTTCAGACTTTCTGAGTTATCCTTTTCATTATTCCCATATCACATTTTGTTTCTTGTATCATAAATAACTATGATTTCTCATGGTTGATCCTGTTTATTACAATTCTATGTTTAGATGGTGCATTAAGTGCTCTCACATTCCATGATACAATCTCCATATTTAACTTTTTGGTTGGGATGGGAAATAGTTATCTGACAAGATGATTGCTTGGTGTGAATCTATCAGTAGGGCTCCTATTTCCTCTATTTTCTTTTTGTGATGCTTTCTACCTCTCTTATTTTCCTCTCTATGAATTTTTTTCAGAGGTTTGAGGGGGTTTGTTTTGATGCCTAGGTTTCTTGTGGTGGATGATGGAGTCCCTTGGGAACCTCCCATACTTTTTCCTTTTAAATAGATCCCTTTGCATATTTCCTATTTGGTGGATATGCGGGTTATTTATTGTTTGATCTCCATGTGTCACTCTTAGATATGGCATATCCACCTCAACTTCCTCCATGTCCATGTCCTGAGTCATGTCGGATTCAATTTCCTCTTTCGACTCAAATTCCAGGTCCTAGGTATCTTTCATCTCTGCTTCCCCTTCTACTAGTTGCTCTTTCCCTAGATATGAGGAGGTCTTCCTTAATTTTGGTACTTCCTCCCCTGTTATAGCCTTTTTCTTAGTGTCTTCCTTATTATCTTTTGATTTATCAACTTCCCGTGGTTCTCTTGTCTCCCCCTCCAAGGCTTGGAATCTGTTAGTAGTGCTCTATTTTGGAGACGTACATGGTTGTTTAGGTTCCCTTGTGCTTGCCTTTATTTTGCTTAGTATTTTCGAGAAACCCTCCTGGTAAGTTTCCTCTTTTTATTTATTTGATGCATTAGTAGCATTTTGGAGGAAGTCCTAAAAATGTGTCCATGAATGTGGCACTTTCTACATCTGAATGGGATGTGCTCGTAGTCCAGGGGTTGAGTCCATTCATTGTCTTTGTATGAGACTATGATTGACTTCGGTAGGGCTCCTGCTACATTCATGTATACACAAATTATAGCATAAGAGATGTACCTAGCATATTTTGTGACTTCTCAAACTTTGATGAAGGATCCCATAGTGTTCTTGATTCCTTCCATGGTTTCGAGCTCCCAGAACTCCCTTAGGAGTGAGTAGATTTGGATCCACACTGGTGTTGCTGTGAAACATTCATTCTCTGGAGAAAATATCTTTATCTAGTATCTCATGTGCATCCTAGTATAATTGAATAAATATGGACCCTCCTTAAATACTTCATCCCTATCTGCCATCTCTAAGAAGATGACTATAAAAAACCTTTAGATCCTAGTTGTAGATTGATTTGACCCTTCACCTTCCAACAAGACTTTATCCATATTTGCAAGGCCTTTTTCAGAGGGCTAGATCCCCATAATTTTCCCTATAAGAGCATGGTCCTTCATCCATTAGATGTAGTTCCCTATGCTCCCCGATGTGACCTTGTACTTGGGGTTTTCTCTTGCTTTTGCCAGACAACCATTTTGTAGCCTCTTTTTTCTATTTTTCCTTGTTTGACCCTTTTTTAGCATGATCTTGTGGCTCAATCTCTCCTTTTCCTACCTCCCCCATTTCTACATATTCCCCCTATGATTCTGAGATAACCATTACAACATCCTTGAAGGACTTCTTAACTGTACCTGACATACCTTCCCCAATGTCCAGGACTGGTGAAGACTTGTTGTCGTTGTTTCTTACCCTCCGATATCCCCCTTGACATGGATCCTTGAACACTTACCATGCTTAGAACCCTGGGCCCTCACCCTACACCTGTCACCTCCATCGCTCAAACCTCCCAATAATCTTTCAATTTGATTTCTAAGTTTAAATACTTTATTAGAATAGATGTGTCTGAATAAATTAAAAGAATTGGTTGGATGTGAAAATAATTATTGATGTTATAGAGTATTAAAAGGTTCAAAGGGGTTGGATATATTAGGGAAGAATATGGATATTTTCACCAATGGACAAGGTTCAATTTCTATGAGGGTTATTCTTGGAGCCATGTGTTATTGAGAAGTACTCAAAATGTTTTCGACGAGATTTTTCTGGGAAATAATGTCAAATTGACACATATATCCCTAAAAATATAATGAAAAGTATTAAGAGGGCACTCAAAACAAATTAATGAATTAACTTACCCAAGTAAATCAACTAGACTATGACAACTCTTCATACTAGTGAGAAACAATCAATGACCCAACAAACTATCAACAAGTTATTACTATTCAAAGCTTCATGCATATAATGGTTTGAAAATAGAAACCTTGGCCTTTGGGGCAATGTTGTTCTCTTCACATCTCCAATTCGCTCAACAACAATATTGTAAAACTATTATCCCTTTACTATCCAACCCTTTAGACATATTTAGTTCCTCTGAGTATCATTCCTATACTATCCAACCCTCTAGATATATTTGTTTCCTCCTTAATTAGCCAATGGAATCTCCATACATTTGATATATTCAAAATTTATTAGCGGTTATGTAACTTCCCAAGACCCATCCGAGGGACATTACGGTGCGAAATACTCATAAAAAGGAAATTTCACAGCTAACTAAATAATTCTTTTACAATTAACTAATTTCTTGTAGCTTATAGCTATGAATTTGATCTAGATTTAATTGCTAATTGTTACCATTATTTGTATGCATCTACAACATGCTAAAATATATATGAATGCAGCTTAATAATTCACACAACAACATATAAATTATTTCCAAACAAACAAAGTTCATGCATAACAAATAAACTCACGAAATAACACAACAACAAGATGAAACACTTATGTTTTAACAATGGTTGTGCAACCAGCTGCTTGGGATGGACGTTCCACCCAACCATAGAATAATTGCTCCAAATATCAATAGCCAGTCACCCCCGAGCCAAGGCTAGTAATCCACAAAAGAGGGTGGTGTCTCACTATCCACTCACAACTCATAAAACTCACAACCCATTGATATATTCCTACAACTATCCTGATTTTCCACTAGATCTCTTCCCATTAACCTTACCAAACCAAGGAATATACCCCTTCACTGATCTCAATCCCGCAGGCATCCCATTAGTTTATCAGGGTCTCTTTGGCGCAAGTAGCTAAGAATATCTCAGTTGGGAACTCATGTAAATTGTTGATAGGAAAACTACCAACAAACCAACAACAAACACTTGTTGTTACAATGCAACTCGCCTAGGAGCTCACTCTTCATGCCTAACAACCTGGTTCTTCAGTTTACAGCTGCAAATACACTCCAACATGCTCTAGAATTTTCCCTCCATGGTTGCACCGACTCCAAGCTCTCTTTCTTTCTCTCTACTTGCTTCTCATGCACAAAAACTTCATGTGTAAAAAAACTAACCCAACCCATACAAATATATTTCTTTTGGCTTCCTTTCTCGACTCACACACTTCCCCAAGATGATTGTACTCAGCCCCCATGTGCCCAATAACTTTGGGATGTGACCAATCACACCCACCCTCTTACATGCATTCAATGATTGGCTTTGGGAGCACTCAATTAGAAATTGGAAGGTTCATATACAAATAGAAAATTTAGGGAAAATGGTTGAATTAATTTACATGGGTAATTCCCCTTTGGACCCCTCTTGGCCATTATCCTAGACACTCACTTCTCTTTTGGATTAATTAATCCCCCATCTCTTTTCCATGTCCCCTTATCAGTTGACATCACATTTTATTAATAAAACAAGGAAACACAATTCACATATTACAAGTTCCCTATAAACTTGATCATTCAACAGTTTAATCATATTTTGGCACTAATTCCCCACTACCTTCTATATGATCTATGTTAGTTTAATCTGGTTTGGTTTGATCATTGGTATTCTCCTCTCACTTATGGTTCATTCCAATGTTTTTTAGGATTATCAATACATCCTTYGTGRTGATTGAAAGAAATATTATAAACTAACTACATAKATATCCTAATTTCACATATTGCAAGTGAACACCAAATAAAATACAATAGTATGATMTTATGATATTCATCCATCCTTCTCAACCCATGCTTGTGGTCCTTTTACATGATTACACAAGACTAGTTTCATCCCTCGACTTTCTCAGGTTTGATGTAGGTGAAAACCAATCCAATGAATGCATACATCCTTCAACTTCACTAAACAATTTTATTGTATTCATTGTTTATTCATCTCAATGCTCATTGGTTCTACTCACCACATGCTCAGTTCTTGGTGAATTCCCTTGCACTTGGTTCTTATGCATGGAATTTTAATTCCATGCTCACTCGCTTGATGGTTAAATATGTATTTGATCATGGCCTAAATCATTCCCAACATTGCTTGGCATTTTGTGCTAAAACCTTGTAGCATCCATACTAAGCATGTAGTCTTCTTTAATTCTTCATTGTCTTAACCTTTTTATTTTGTTGGTGTCTAACTCTTCATCTCAATGCATCGATCATGCCCCTTGAATTCATCATTGAGTGCATGCTCTGAGCACCAACTTCACTATTCCAAGGATTCTTACTTTGTACGACCTTTAACACGTGATGCTTTGTAAATCATTTTTGTACTCCATTCATTAAGAAATAAACTTCTTGTTTCTATCAGGCATATTCTCTAAGAAAATATCCTTTGCTAACTACCTCGCTAACCTATGTGATCGTTCTTTAGTGCATGCCCTTTTCCAAAACAAGCTCAAAATATACCCATAAATTGATTGGGCCCACCACTGTCCAGAAAATTACTTTTTCAACACCAAAGTACATGCCTTACAAGTCTGAAATACAAAACATGTTGTCCCTTCCACATCTTATATTGTTTTGATATAAATACACAATCAAACACTAAACTATCTTAGACTATTGAATCAATATGCAAGAACACACTACAAGGAAAACACCTTGTAGCAGAGGTTTTTGTAGAGGTTTTTAGTGTTACAAGATTGAGAAAAAAAAAAAAACTTTGTTATTCATAGTGAAGGTTTTAATAGATGTTCCATATAACTAAAACAAATTAGGTGGGCAGAGGTTTTTTTCGGTGCTTGTATTGGTAAAACGCACAATTGCGTACACAAATATCAAAGCATCGTTACTCTTATAATTATTACACATTGACCTGCCGTTTTTGTTGTATGCAACAATGGTGTTTTTTTGTTTTATGTATACACCGGTTCGTATGTACTGTTTCATGCAACATTTAAATATTATGCACCAATTCGTTCTTTTTTTTTATGGCACACCAGCGCTAGTATAATTTGTACACACAGGTGCATATATTATATGTAAAGCACCAGTGCATATATTATATGTAAAGCACTGGTGCGTATTGTAATCATGTGCACCATAATATTTTGAAATCATAAATCTAATAATATGTTATGTCATTTAAATTAGCGGTGTTTTTTCACAATTTTTAGCACCGATGTTTAATTGTAGTTAATAGGCACTAGTGCGTATAATTCATAAAAATGAACTATTTAAAGAATCAAAATAACACATTGCACCGATATGTATATTATTTTAATTATTTTTTTTTACAAATTTTCAATTAATCATCTCAAAATATTTTTTTTTTTTATAATAATATTGATTTTTGTATTATTGCATTAATGCATTATCCAATGGATTACACCTTTGTTATTTGTAACAATGTCAATCATCCATATATTAATTAATCAACAATGCAACATTTTACAACATTCGACAATGCAATAAAATAAGAAACACATTTTATTATATATGAATAAGTGACGCATCGTCATACAAAATGGTCCAATGTAAAGGTCCACAATAATCAAAATGCAACCAATATGTAATTGTTA
Organism: Picea engelmannii; assembly: GCA_009831015.1. Classification (NCBI taxonomy): domain Eukaryota; kingdom Viridiplantae; phylum Streptophyta; class Pinopsida; order Pinales; family Pinaceae; genus Picea; species Picea engelmannii. The sequence goes on along the minus strand of ML829244.1, from coordinate 60,766 downwards.
CACTTATTGGTAACATATCCTCATGCAATTGGGACAATATGTCGAGTACATTAAACAAAATCCCTTATTTTCATAGACAAATATTCCAAGGCATACAACTTGCAGTAACATTCAATTATATTGATTGTCATTCATCACTTGAATTGTTGTCATCGCTCAAGTTGCGTGCATGCCTAATTTCTTCATCACTTGTAGGTGATATTGTAATTTGGTTATTTAACCTAATGTTTTCTTGATCGACTTGTTTTTTATGTTCCACCTCTTCATGTTTCGTCTACAAACATAGAAATAAAATGTAATAAGTATAACTACACACACACATATAGTAGAATATATATGATTGTGTAAATAAAAAATCGTATTATAGCGGCGACTATTTCATAAACAATACACATTCTTTCAAAACCATGTTGCATGTCATCTCACAAAATATCTTCTCTTGGATGCACTCCATACTTTGTTTCTTCCATGTTTAATACACCATGACAAAGCACAATCGATATAATTAATATAAATGTCTCTTGTTCTTCCATTAATTATAAAATAATGGAAGTTAAACAACATTGCTACTTCCAAATTGTTCAATTAAACCTTCATACTTCAACATATACTCACAACCCATACTTAACCCAATGTATATCAATTCTTCAATTGGATCTTCTTTGTATGTTAGCACATATTAGAACACACTCATGGATAAGTGTAAATTAATTATTTAAATATAAATATCACAACAAACATGAAATTTGAAGTAAGGTTGAAAACATAAGTACTCACAAACTTTGTGATCAACCCTTTTATTCCTCGTCGTCTTGTCTTATGTGTAGAGTGGGTTCCATTTTTTTTTATTTTCTACAACAAAAGAATTGAAAATTAGTATTTCATGCGATGATTAAATTTGACATACATAAGTGGAATCTAGCGCAAGGATTCAATCCTCTCATAATTTAGCACAAGGGTTCAATCCTCTACCACTTCCTCGGTGCTCTAGTCCACATCTCCTCCTCAACAGGTTGCTCGAGTTTTTCCAATACATCGCCCTCATCATCCATGTATCCATAATAACAAACCGTATTTGATTATGCGTAGGAAGAGGTGTATTTGTTAGTCCAATCTATTCATTGCAGCTTAGTCTGTTGTTAAAAAATAACTCACTTCATTGCTCAGAAATAACTTGATTCAAAGTGAAATTGTGCAGTTTATTATATATGTTTGTTGTATCAACCTCCCATGCACATATGCGCATGGATCCTTAATCAATAAAATAATGGAACTTAAATCCCCAGACCTCTTACACCACACGGATGGGATTGGAACTTAACACCCATATATAACAGTTTATGAAAGCTTTTCACTCATAGAAATGCAGATTAGTTGATTCGGGTGATTCATGCGACTAAGTTGATTCTGAAGTAGGTTCAGTAGAGGGGAAATGCACAGATTGCTCATATACAAAATATCTCTTGCACCTATTACCCATCCAGTTACCCATAAAAATGCTAGCAATGAGAAAGTTATCAAGAATAGTCCCCATCACATATGAAAAGGTTCGGTAACAAGGTGAGGTGGGTTGCAGTCCCCAGTGAGCGGTATTCCCAAGAATAGCACGAACGTTGGTTCCCCCAGAGTGATATCTCCCATGGAAGAGATAGCACGAAGATATGTTCAGGCGTCGTAGAATCTATCACCTTGCAAATGAAACCCTCATTAATAGGGGTCACGACGTCATGGTTAGTAATGGAACCTTCTTTTAAATATTTTTTCAACTAGAAAGGTTCTAGGTTCGATTCTCTCTTACAACTATGGCTATGTTGGGTTAGTTGAAGTGGCCGCAAGGCACTAACGATATTGAGATAGAAGGGAAAACATCCAAACTCAATCAATGCTATTGGCACATGCCAATCGAGCACATAGTAGACGGGAAAATGTACAATATCACAACCCTATTTCAATCCCTGCTACTCTAAACTATCTATTGCAATGTTAGGTCTTTGCTTAAGGGTTTGCATTGGAACAAGCATCCCCTAGAAATCCATCTAGTGCACCAAGCAGAGGACAGTGAAATTACAGTTGTTGGAATCCATTACATGTTCGACATGCCTAATACTTTCCTTTCAAAGGTATATTGTATATAAATCTTGTTTTCATTATTATATATATTGAGGCGATAATATTATGCTTAATATTTTTGGGTCTAACATGACAGTTAATGGATGAAATCGTGGCCATTGGGGATATGGAATTGCGAGGAACCTCTGGGCATGGTGAATCTGATGCATAAAAAATTGGGCAACGAGAAATATTAGGACCGTTATGAAATCCCTACTAAAAAAAAGTTTCATCGTAAGTGCTCACTAACATTTTACCATTTATGTAATCCTACCATTAACTAGTAGACTACCTTATTTATTAATGTTGAAACATGATGCCTCATTTTTTTTAAATGTTGAAAAATGATGCCTCATTTGTTTGTGATTACATAGATTTAAATTACATGCAAATCTTTATCCTCTACATTATTTCTGCATCCCTGTCACAGTCGGTTAACTAGTGTTTGTCTAAGATGAAATTTCAAATTTTATTTCGTTTTAATGACTAATTGTTGCTTTGTCTACAATTGCATTTGTGTGAAGAACTAGATATGTAATTCTTCACTTAAATATTGTATATTGTTGTGGATGAAAATTCATGCAACAATAAACACATTTATTGAGTACGGTTCTCTTACCTATTTTCCTTGATGATTTTAGGCAACAACGAGTTTCACCTCCTGGGTGATTCATTAATTTAAATGTGTGAAATTGTGGATGGTCAACAAATTCCAATTGGAGCAATGGTAGCAGTCCCAGAGGGCATGCATATTAGAGTCGCCCCTACTTCATGGAATGACCAACTCCCAAGGTTGTTGATACATGTACAAAAGAGATGCTTTGTAGCCTTGTTGTTATCGCAACCTTGGCTCCTTGTGGCTCCATGCTCAGGCCTTTTCCCAACAGAGTAGAGAGATCTGATAGAGGCCCGACCTCTTCATCCAATAGCACCCACGGAGCATGTGTAAGGAAATCAATGCATATATGAGGCACTTTTAGTTCTACGTAGTAATGCGATGTGGCAATCATGTGATTACATTAAAAAAATATTACATAAAAATTATCATTTCGATAATTTTTATTGATGAAAAAATAAAAAATTAATATTTTAAAATTTTATACTTTAAACCTTGTTAAATTAATGCAGTGATTGTAAAATTTCCTTCAGCTGTTGCTGCAATAACATACCCAGATTTTCGGTAAGACCAAGGATTAGGAGATAGGACTGGAACTACACTGGATAATGGTGGTGCAACTGGAACTGCTTATTATGAATCTTGAACGCTTGGGAAATCTTGGAATTGATAAATGACTCATGCTTGCTTAGATGCTTTCTCTGGTTCTCTTGTTTTAGTATTAGATATTGTGTTTGATAATCAACATCTAAACAAATTTAGGAAACTAGTTTTTTTCTTCACACTAGTAACAATAATATGAATGGTTAGGAAAGACATCATCCTATACAAATAACACACATCGATTGCACTAAATCTAAGACACTCAATTACTGAAACGTGGAAGCCATGAGTTGTGCACTAAATCTAACGGGTGTGAAGGCGAGCAATAAATGGAACTTGAATCCATGCACTATGACATGGGAGAGTGGGCGAGCCTTTGTTTACAATCAATGAAACCACCACGTGCCTTCATTCAATCTTTAAATCTCAAGAATAAACATAATATCTGCATAATATCATTTTTTAAAAACAACACACTGCTTTTTGTTTTATAAAAAATATGTTTTTATTGAATTGAAAAATATATTAAAAATAAAAAAGGAAAGTGTTCAACCATATCTTCGTATTTTTTTCTCCTAAAATATAAGTCCCTCAATTGAAAAATATATTAAAAATAAAAAAGAATGTGTTCAACCAGATCTTCATATTTTGTTCTCCTAAAACCTAGCAATCCATGGACCTAGTCGTTGTTCCCTCGAGTCAGGTCTGTACTTGACTGGTATGGGAGTTGGACATTCGCACCTATCTTAGTAGTCCCTACCCTTTGGGCAATAGAGACTAATAACAATCGATTTTTCATTCTTCAATTAGCACTGCATGCAAACGAAGTATTTTACCCAAAGTTTTACCATTTTCATATCATTGTACAATTTGTATTTTATATTTTGTCCTAATTTTTTAAGTTTGAAGCCTTATTTGGCCTCATATCGAGGCAAGACCCTTAAAACTTAGGAAACTATAGGGTTGGAATTTCCTAAACAACATAGGAAATAAATAAAGTGAATTAATGCTAACTTTAAGGTTAGCATTAATTCAAAACATTAAATGCTTAAAGTTTGTAAATGAATAACTCATAGTACATAACCCTTTGCAGTGGCTTTGGTGTAATCGGTGGATTTGGTGTCTCTAGTTAGCTACCAAATGTCCTCCAATTGCCAACTACCCTCCACTTCCACTTGGCAAGTTAGTTGCATGTGGCTTGCCAACACTATAGATTGATTAGTGCATGAACATTGGTTCTTTAGTTCTCTTTTAGATTAGTCGACCTCCAATTCTCTGTTAGATTATCCACCGTTCACCTACAATATGCTGAATATGTGTCGGCCTTTGAAACAATGTGTGAAGTCCTTCTATGGGAAATATGTCGAGGAGAGAGAATTCCACCTGCGGACAATGTGTTGACCTTCTACCTACAAACCTTCTTGCATTGTTGCAGTAGGAATAAATTTTCTTCAAACATAGGCGATCAATCGTACCAACTATAAGGTATGTAAAGAGAGAAAGAGAGATATATTTCTTTCAATATATAACTATGGATTGACAGTAAATTACTTGGGCATGAAAAACAATTACACCTTACCTCATTTTCTTTTTTTCCCTTCTTGCAGGAAGACAATATCAAAATTCCAAATCGACTTGAGCATCTCCATGTGATCCTAGAGGTATTTGGGAGCTTAAACTTATTTTTGGAGAAGCGGAACTTCTTAAGAATTTAAGCCATTGCCTCTTAGCACCCTCTGCCATCCAACGCGAGCAAACCGTCTTCTGGCTTTGTTCTTTATAAAAAAATGAAATTTATTTTTTTCTCTTCTCTGACCTTTTCACACATTGACGAGTTGCATCCCTGCATCCTTTTGACGAGCGTATTCCATCCTTTTAACGAGCGTATTGACGAGAACGACTCTACAAGAAAACCTAACTTAATATCCATTAAGCAACCTTTACTTGAAGTATATAAGTGTTGGAATTAAGAATAGTAAGGGGAACCAATTGCCCTCTCTCTTTACTCCAGAGACCAGATGCACTCTGATCTACATATATGGCTGTAAGGCTCCTTTCTAACCTGCTCAACTTATTGAAAACTTCTTATGCCCCATCTTGGCAATAGAATATCATAGGTTTCCATCTACTTGGTTAGAGACTAGTGGCCACATCCAAGCCTTGGTCATTTGTTTGCCCCTCCCCATTTGGAAATGAGCAAGATCCCTAGAATTTTAGACCAGATATCTAGGAGTGCGATACTTCAGGACCTCCCTTGTCACTATATGGACGCTATAGGAATGGTGAGGATTAAAGGACCCGCTTAAATAATAATAGCAGTAGGGATCACATACTTTGATTATGGTGGCCCCCCTACTATTATAATAAACCTTGCCAGCGTATTAAACCAGTCGGGGGATCCTTCGCTTAGCTGGAGCTAGATAGTCATTGGATGGGTATATAGTGATTCGAAATAGGAAGTATCTGAAGAGAATGAGCCATGAAAAACATTCAAGAGCCCGCCTAGAACCCTTTACCCCAATGCTCTCAGACCTGTGTACGGTTCTGGGCTATTAGGTCAAAGGATAATTGAACTCAAAATCCACTGAACAATCTACTACATAAGATATTGGATCAACTACTATTGCATCAACAACTAAGGTTGGCACTGGATTAGATGCCCTGCTTCTCTCATGTGCCCAATACTCATCTTGCGTATGGGCGCCATGACCATGGCTGTGCCACGCCCATTTGTTGTGCAACTTATCGCTCGAGAAAAATTATGATCCCCCTTGTTCCGCACCTTTCTAGGCGGTGTTTTATTAAGACTACCATAGACGGGTGGGGCTATGATCTTGGATTTGTATTCTTTGATTCACCGGACCCTACAAAACCATATCTATCCCTCAACATATCCCCATAAACACAACATACCCACTTTGTATCGATCAATCACAAAGTCGGTCTGCCTTTAGTAACATCATACTATGACTAAACACTTTGAATGGTTAATAATACGTGCAGATGCCGAGTTTGCATCATCTGAGCAAGCAACACCCCCGATAGATACAGGCATGGAACCATTAGTAGTTCTAGCAGCACCAACACAATAAGCATAGGCATCATGGGCGAAGGCCCTCTCAGAGAACATACATAGACTGCAAGACATGCATTATGCCGGTTGTTGCACCAAGCAATGCGTCTTGGTGCAACATAGTGGCCATGCATAAGAGTGGAAGCTAGTGGGCAATGTCTTATTAAAATAGGCAATATATGGCAATGTCCAATCAATCCACTTGGCAATGTCTTAGGATGTTAATAATCAATGTCTTCCTCGTATGAATATCTTCACACGTACTTTAATTCCCCCACTTCAACCATTAAACCATAATAACTTGCAACATGGCTTTTTTAAATTATTAAATTTTTAAGTTTCAAACAATATATGTAAACTATATCACTTTATTTTTTATAATTATTAAATTTATCTCTGAGTTTTAACTTGCAACATAGAAAACAATTAATTAAGAGAAACCCTTGATAAATAATATAACCGCTATAATCACTAGATAAAACAGAGTTACAAAAATAATTTCATTACAAGGTTGTCAAACAGTAAGAAGATTTAGATGTTGAATTTACAAAAATAATTTCATTACAAGGTTGTCAAACAGTAAGAAGATTTAGATGTTGAATATTTCTAACAGAATGTTAACTAATGAAGGTCATCCTATGATGTCCACAAATGCCACTATGTAACTATGAACAGAGTTGGACAATTCATGGGATTCTATCATGTAGCATATATGTTTATTGACGACATGAGATTTTATCATGAATCATTTAGATTTAATGAAGGCACGGGAAAATCTTGAAATATATATCTGGATAAACCTAATGACAAATTTTATCAAGTTTTGTTACACTGACAAATTTTATCAGAGTTGATCATAATATTAAAATATGTTGCTAAATTTATTAAAGATTTGGCACTTAATCATAAGCTATTTTGGCATGGGCATTATAAAATATATAATGAAAACATATGTGCAACTATTTATTTATTACATTTACATAAAAAATCATTATGGAGAGAGATTCCAAGTTTGGATGCTCATGCAATATATTTTGTAATGTTTCCAGGAAAGTTTCTAGTAGAAGCAATACACTTGTTTTTTGTTTTTGTTATTGATGATAATCAATTAATGTTCATATAGTGAGATGAATTTTGGTTTATATATAAAAGTTGATTAGGGTTTTAGTATTTAGATTACAATATTTCACCGAGCATCATTGATAAATACTATGACCTTTGAATTTAAGCAATAATTGAAACTCTCCAGAAATAGAGTAGACATGATAATATATTGAAGGAATTATTTATGAAACCAGAAGCTTCCATCACAAAACAATTTTTTTTTTTTTTTTTTTT
>ML829243.1:17286-33659 GCA_009831015.1 Picea engelmannii | reverse complement strand
AAGATCCAAGCAGTCATCCGAAATGAAAGGAACCTAATGCATATGTAAGAAGGTTATAATGATCAAATATGACACATACCATGATACCTCGGACCAATTACCTCATGGAGCAAGAGTCCTCTCTGATGCAAGCCCAGGCCGGTAGTGATGGAGGCTGATACTGCTGACGGGACAAGTCTGACTGAGAAGAAGAAAGATGGGCCCTCCAGGGCCATGCTCAAGTCGCTCCTGCTCTCGGTACTCCATGTCTAGGACCATGTGGGCCTCGAGACATGATCTCCTAGTTATCCCTAGATATCGGGGATAACAGGGAGCACTCTCCAAGAGAGTTACGCCCTCCTTTTTGTCTCTCCAATAAAAGTTACGTTTTTTTTTTTATTGCTTGAGACTCTTCCTCTCACCTAGCACAGATCCCACACCTTTCCTATGGAGCTTTGTGTAATCCCAACACCCTACACTCATCTCTCACCTCTCATTACCTTCTCCTCATCCCAAGAGGTGTGCCCTCCAAGAGTGGTGCGCCCTCCCTCACCTAGAAACTTCACAAATAATTATTTAAAAATTATTTGAGTCTTTTCACTTACCTTGGCACGAATCCCATGCCTCCTACATGCCATTGGATCTATCTAATTGATTTTTCTATTTTTCTACACCCTAGATATATTGTGCAAATCCTAGGAGGTGCGCCCTAGCCTAGAGATCTACTCTATTGCTTGGTGGTGGACACTTGGCTTAGATCCAAGAGAGGTAGGTTTGCCTCTCCAAGTATAAATGGATCTCTTTTCTCCTCCCCAACTCACCATATCTTGAGCTATTGTTATGCTACTTGATTTTCCTCTCTCTCTCTTATCATTTCATTCCATTTCATTGTCATTCTATGCTCTAGGGTTTTGGAGTTTTTCCTCTCCAATACCACTTTCTTTGGTAATATAATTTTGGAAGCTTTGGAGGACAACAAGAAGGGTAAAGCATATGCTTATTGTTCTTAGGCATGGGAGGTAACATTGTTTTAATATTGTTCTAATTTCTTGCAACACTAGATCTTAGGTAAAGTGTTTTCTAAGTAGGCTTAGTAGAGCGTATGCCTATTGGTCTATATATCTTGATGTTTGGGTTAAATAGAAGTGTCGTTTAATTTCATTACATCAACATATTATCTATTGTATACTTGTGATTTGAAAGGATGTTGCAGGTTCATCTCTAAGGTTTCATTGGGAACTCCTTCTAGAAGGGAAGGGTCACTTGAAGCTTTTACAAACTCCAACTATTTAGATCTATTGCCTTTCTCTTAATATTGTTGTACATTCATCTCATTTTCAGCTAGAATATCATTGTTTAGATAGGTCAAAAATCATATAAATTTTATATCTTGTATTGTGGAAAGTTCTTGCCCCAAAAGGGCAAGGGTTTCCTTAACTTTTATTGGTTTTGTGTAGCCGTCCTAGCAAGCAAATCTTGCTGTTTTTACAGGTGTATCAGATCTGGTTGAAGGCTCTTGGCTGCCCCAAAGAGACACACACAACACTTCAAGACCCCTTGGGGGGAGTTTGGTAGCTATTTCCAACCCCCTCTTGTCATTTTCTAGCCTAGAAGTGCAATTCTTCCTTTCGTTTGCTTGATTGTTTGAGCTTAAAGTGTAAGAGGGGAAGTGGTACGGCCTCCCCTCTTCTTGAGCTTGTGGGTAGGTAGGACGTAGGCTAGATCTAGCATTTTCCTTTATTTTTTTTGAGTTTTCTTCTAGCTTGGCCACAAGGTTTAGAAGGTGTGGGCACCTTCTCAACCTTGACGTGAGGTTTGTTTGATTGTTGGTTGAGTAGATAGTAGATTAGTTGCTTTTCCTTTTGCTCATCTTTCATTTGTTTGCCCTAATAACTAAGATCCAAGAATACTTAACATAACTAAGCCAAGATAAATTAATAACCTACCTAGTTGGGAGAGGAACACCCCAAAGAGGTAAGGATAAGTGTTAATCTTTTACTTTTGATATGATGTGATGTGATCTAATGGTTTAATGTTCTTAATGCTTATGTTATAGATCTAATCTCATCATCTTAAGCCCATTGGGCAACACACTAAAAAAAAATTATTTGGATCTTGCTTAGTTTTATTTCAAGCTCATAATCTCTCTCTTAAGCACATGTTTTAATCTTAATGCTTCATACATCTTAAAGTGCCTAACAAGTAAATGCTTCATTGGTTAATTGTTTACATCTATTGGTAGCCACGTATTGGACTTGGAATGTGTTGAATGGTTAAGTAGGCAAACACTTTAATTTTCTTCATCTCTTTAAGGCGAGTTGTTCTTGCCATTTATCTATTGTTTCTAAGCAAACTTCTATTGATGTGCATGTGATAATATTTATTTCTTTCAGCGATCTATTATTTTGCTTTACATGTGTTGATTTACTCATTGGTTTAAGCTTAAGCAACACACTCATTGAGCAAATAACAGTTTCGGCCATATCATTAATTTGCACTTAAAAGGTACTGTAAAACCTTTTGAACACTCTTTAAATCACCTAAAAGTCTACGTAATTGTTATATATACTTAATAGACTACTTTAGGGTACCTTAGACCCCCATCTCCACCATCTAAAACGGGTTTGAGGAAAACAACGAAGGGTAGTGGCAGGGGACTGGCTCGTGGCGCACCAGGTGTGTGTCCTCTCCGGGAAGTACTCTTACTGTCAGGGTTGACGGGTTCTACTAGGGTTGGCCTCATTGCCATACTATCTTGAGCATCCAGCAGTTATTTGGCAACAGGAGGAGGAGGCTTTGGTGAAAGCTAATAAAACTTGTTAAATCTTAAGAAAAGCCTAACTATTAAACCCATGACCAAATCTAATAGAATACTTGGGGGGGCTTAATAATTAAGAGTGTAGATTGTCTCCAATACTCTTCATAATAATTGTGTTTAATTCTCTTAAACTTTGGAATCTGTTGATGAAGTAATGTATTGATGATGATCTCGTATTGTTGATGTGATTTGATGCTTTGATATCCTGCACAAACACAAATAGAAAATTGGTTAGCTTGTTGTTGTAATCTATCATTCTTTAAATTGTAATCTTGTAAGTAATTGTATATGATATTCTTTTATTGATTTATTCTTTTGTAAAACTGTAAGTAACTTGTAATCTTTTGTGACTAAACAACCCTTGAACATAGTTGACCCCTTGCCCAATTTCTATGCACTAGTTTTAGTTGACCTAGGGAAAAGGCTTGCTTCTCATGCTAACCCTTGCATCTTGCATGGTTGCCTTAGCATCTTAGGATTAGAATCCCCTCTAACCTTAACAAATTAAAATTAACTCCTAGAACCTAACTCTAACACACATAGTAACTAAGGTCTACCCCCTTTGGCTTCCCTAGGAGTAAGCCTAGACGGAAGAGGTTCCGGAAAAAGTGACAGCGTGGGCTGTGAACCTAGGCATTGTGCCTCCAAGGACACACTGAGTGAGCCGAACTCAACTCACGTTGGCAAGTGTGTATAAGGACGGCAACATCTTTGGCGCCGTTGCCGGGGATTGAGTTATTCATCCTTGGTTTTTACGACTTAACTTAACTTTTAAGAACTAATAGTAAAATCTTTTAGGCCTTAAAAATTCTTTGAACTTGAGATTGGTTAGCTTTGTTTGATTCCTATCTAAGTGGCGACTCCATCGAAAAAATCTAGCAAGTACACTACTAGGAGCAATCCTCGGGGAGTGCTTGGTCACCGCCAGGGCAGAGGATAGTCGTCCGATCACCACGGATCGAAGAACATTGATCTGGAAATCGAAGCGCTTGGTCACCGCCGGTGGTCACATCGTCGAAGAGTTGTAGAGAAGAGCTCGAAGATCCAAGCTCCATTTCGGAGTTTCGGGGACCGCGACATGGAGTGTCAAGAATCCTTACCACAGGGATCCCGAAATGACGAAGTGCGAAATGGAGAAATGAACGCAAGATTCAATGAAGTCAATTCAACGGTGCAAATGAATTTGAATAAGATCAGAGGGCTACTATTGCACTTTACAGTGTAACTGCTAGAAACAAATGATGGTTTCTGCCAGAGGATGAGCTCGTCTATGACAGAGAAGACGAAGAGTCTCAACTGCCAGAGAAGCTGAGAAATCTCGAGATAACACCTAGTGATGATGAATGCATGTGTGAAACTGCCAGAGAAGATGAAGAGTTACTATGATGATCAGGCAGAGCACTCAGAATTAGCAGGAGATGTTGAACAGAGAGAGACAACGTGGCACACAGGAGATGGGATAGCTGTGGAAGGGTGAAGTGGAGAAAACACCCCGATCTGGAGAGGATGAAGAGGCAAGAAGGAGATGGAATGCAGGGTGTGCATAGAGAATATAAGAATGTTGAACAAAGAAGAAAGGGTGTGGCTATTGAGGGTGATTGAGGTGTGAAGAAGGAGGCAGAGCACAGAAGCAGAAATGCACAAAAGGGGAATGGTGCATTGAAGGGACATGGCGCAAAGAGCATAAAAGGCAAAAGAACAGAAAGTGCAAGGAGTGTGCAGAAGACACTGATGCAGACACAACAGCGCAGTGCAGTAGAACAGTGATGAGACAGGTAAGCCATTGAAGAACTTTATATCGTTGTAATAAGTCATAATAGCAAAGATTTATATTTCAGGGTGCTAGGGAGGTGCTAGGGAGGACTATTGTCCTCAGAGGTTCAAGTGGGTGCTTAAACAAAGGGAGATGTAGCTTCCATCTGGTTGTAGCGAGAGAAACCAGGGTGGCAGGGTAGTGAAAGGGAGAACTGTTGTTCTCTGTTATACAGGTTGGTGCCTATGTGATTGGAAGTTGGTGCTTCCATCCGGTGGGTGCTGGAACACTTAGGGAGTTGGTGCTTCCTTCTAGTGGGTGCTAGAGAATCCAGGGAGTTGGTGCTTCCTTCTAGTTGGTGCTAGAGAATCCAGAGAGTTGGTGCTCTCAGCAAGTAGCAGCTTGCAAAACAGAGGTTGTAGCCTCATTATGGGTTGGGGCTCATATGTATGATAATGTAAAGAATGTAAAGATTACTTATCATATAAAGAAGAAAAGGTTTTTACCCGATATGGGTTTCCTCAGGAAATATCTATCTTTGTGCATCTCATATGTGTGACTGATGTTGAATGTTCTATTGCTTACTTCCCTGCATTATTGTGACTGTCATTAAATGTTGTGTAAAGAGTTTAAAATAAGCATAATTGTTTAAGCACAGGTACAACAATTAAGCAAGTAGCAGCTTGCAAAACAGAGGTTGTAGCCTCATTATGGGTTGGGGCTCATATGTATGATAATGTAAAGAATGTAAAGATTACTTATCATATAAAGAAGAAAAGGTTTTTACCCGATATGGGTTTCCTCAGGAAATATATATCTTTGTGCATCTCATATGTGTGACTGATGTTGAATGTTCTATTGCTTACTTCCCTGCATTATTGTGACTGTCATTAAATGTTGTGTAAAGAGTTTAAAATAAGCATAATTGTTTAAGCACAGGTACAACTAATTCACCCCCCCCCCCTCTCAGTTGTGCAACAAAGGGATGTCTGGGCAATGTGTGCAGTGATAGAAGGGAAATGTATGGCTTACCTGTGGGTGCTTCTGAAGAGGGTGAGTTGCACCTTGTCATGGATGCAGATCTTTCCAAGCTCATTCATGCCTTTAATCTTTTATTCTTATTGTTTTTCCTTTCAAGAGGCTTGTTAGGGGACACTGCCCTGGCGTGGTGACCAGTGGTGGCAATGTTACCCACAAGAATTTCACGGAGATGAGAAGGTTGGCTAGTGATGAGCCCCCTTTCTCTTGGCTATGCCACCAAGAGCCACTACCCTGGCGTGGTAACCAGTTGTTGGTAGTGTCATACCGCTACATGCCCATGGACCTAATAGGTTGGCTCGTGATGAGACTCCCTATCTTCCAACTAGGTCTTGATTTATTTATTTTTTATGGGTCCCTCTATTTCTTGCTGAGAAGCTTTTTATGCTTACTCGGGGATCCCTGGGCAAAGCATCTCAAGGTTTCCTTCTTTTGGTTTTTATCTTTTGCCAGCTACTTTTACCCTCTGGGCCTTTAGCCCCTGCTTCCCACAAGGTAAGGTACAACCCTTAGATATTCCGCGAACCCAATGCCCGAACCAGTGTAATGGAATGGATGAGCAAGAAAAATATGGAAAGTGGTAAGTATGGTGGGAACGGACGATGACCTTTCATGAATCCCCCCAGTGGAACCTCAAACCCTATGGGAACCAGCTTACTATGGCATCGTGTCATTCCCCCCAGGTGTGGTCAAGTGGAAATGCATAAGGTCCAAGCACACGTCAGAAGCAAAAAGAATTAAATGCACATATTCAAAAGTTTTGAGAATCAGAGTAACACATACCATGATACCTGTGACACATACCATGATACCCAGACTCATTACCTCATGGAGCAAGATCCATTTCTGTTGCAGGACCAGGCCGATGTGATGGATGTTCCTGCTGACAAAGTGGAGGCGCTGAAGAAGAAAAGGATGGGCTCTCCAGAGCCATGCTCAAGTCGATCTGGCTCTCGGTACTCCATGTCTAGGACCTGTGGGCCTCGAGATATAATCTCCTTAGTTATCCCTAGGCTAGGGGATAGCAAGCTCTAGGCAAAGAAATCGAGGCATCCATTTCAGTACAGTTTTGGCATGATTTTATAGGCACCTAGCTGAGAAAGAATCTGTAAAGAAAGGTGCAGCAGCAGTCCACAGATTTCGAGAAGGTTTTGTTGTAAAGGAGGTCGTACAACAGAAATCTGAGCAGATATTTTGTGGTCAGATTTTTGTGGTCTTTGGCACATTTTTCGAGGTGATATTGCTGCTGTAATTAACGTTGAATTTATTGTTGTTGTAAACTCAAAATTTTCCAAAGAGCTCAATAAGAAGAAAATTTCCTTGACTGGTTTTCCCCTTGTGGGTTTTTGCAGGAGCATTGCCCAGAAATTCATTGGGTCAAATGTGGTGATTTTTTCTATTGTTCATTTATATTTCCGCTGCTATATTTTCAGATTGCTTAGTCTCTTGTATTTTTTCTCATAGTTACAATAAATGCATGTGGTTCCATTGCTTTATTGGTGAATAACTATAGGAGGTCGAAATCTTGTGTTGGCTAAGTGTTTGAAATCAGTGTTCAACAGGGTATCAAAGTAGGAGCTCTGAGGTTCAGCAAACAAGAGATTTGGCACTTGATTTGTAGTAAGTGCAGAGGGGTTTTCCTGGAAGAAGGAAGGGAAAGTGGAAGTCACTTGGTGAGAGACCAAGGTGAGGATCTTTGGTGAGATGCCAAGATCAAGAGACTCTCGGTGAGATGCCAAGAGCAAGGGACCTTTGATGAGATGCCAAGGTTGAGATCTTTGGTGAGATGCCAAGATTAGGATTTTCGGTCAAATGCCAAGATCAAGGCTTGGATCAAGAAGGACTTTCATTCAAGGAGGTCTCAGATAGGTGGAGAAGGAGTTCCAACTAGAGAACATGCAGGTTAAGTAGGAGAGAGAGTAGAGGCAACCTCAGGTTGGCTTCAGAGAGAGTTTGGAGTTGAGTTCCAGAGGGAGTCTGGAGTTTGGATCAGTGTCAATGAGAGAGCAAGAGGTTCATCTCAGCAAGCCCATGAGGTTTGAGAGGACACTAATAGAAAAGGAGAACAAGGATCTTGATCAGAGTTCAGTGCAGGTCGCTGGAGATGCTTCAAGATCAAAGGGAGCAGAGGCTTCCAATGCAGTGGGAGAAGCTACAGCAGCAGAGGACATGATGGGGTTAGAGACAGATCCAAGTGGAGGCTCTAGAAGTACATCCCTCGCTAAGAGGGAGTATTAGATTTTGGTAGCTTGGAGGTACTCTTGCTTTATTGTGCCTAGGCAGAAGTCCGAGCAAATGTCTCTCTTAAGTAACTTTATAAAATGTATTTATAAAGTGAGTTTATAAAGTTAAGTTGGGGATATTATTATTTTAGGGGGAAAAGTGACTATATAATATTTGAGTTAAAAAGTCACATCTATCTTAGAAGATCAAGGGTCACGAAAGAGGAAAGGTCACCCTAAATGAGTCATTAAAAGCAACCACTGAGAGAAATGGGGGCACACTTTGAGGAGAGATTGGAGAGGAATGTGAAGACTCACTCATATTCCAAGAGAGACCAACAGAGATTGAGCTAGAGGAAAGAGAGCAGCAGCAAGAGGGGGTTGGCACGCATCCCAAGACATCTTCGACGTTAAAGGACAGTGAGTACAGTACGAATGGAGGATGTCGTACAACTGCTCTAGGCACAGAAGTCGAGGCAGCCATTTCAGAAC
This sequence comes from Picea engelmannii, assembly GCA_009831015.1. Lineage (NCBI taxonomy): Eukaryota > Viridiplantae > Streptophyta > Pinopsida > Pinales > Pinaceae > Picea > Picea engelmannii. The sequence goes on along the minus strand of ML829243.1, from coordinate 25,357 downwards.
AGTTTTTCCACGATTTTCTAGGTGCGTAGCTAAGCAAGAATCTGTACAGAAAGGTGCAGCTGCAGTCTATAGATTTTGAGAAGGTTTTGGTATCAAGGAGGCCATACTGTTCGGGCCATACAGCAAAAATCTGGGCAGAGATTTTGTGGTCTGATTTTTGTGGTCTTTGGCACATTTTTCAAGGTGATATTGTTGTTGTAATTAATGCTGAATTTATTGCTGCTGTAAACTCAAAATTTTCCTAAGAGTTCAATAAGAAGAAAATCTCCTTCACTGGTTTTCCCCTTGTAGGTTTTTCCAGGGGCATTGCCCAAAAATCCATCGTGTCAAATGTGGTGATTTTGTCTACTGTTCATTTATATTTCCGCTGCTATATTTTCAGATTGCTTAGTCTCTTGTATTTCTGCTCATAGTTACAGTAAATGCATATGGTTCCATTGCTTTATTGGTGAATAACTATAGGAGGTTGAAATCTTGTGTTGGCTAAGTGGTTGAGATCAGTTTTCAACAGAAATATGCTTGAAATAAGAAAAATTAGAAAGACTACTAAAGCATATTCTTTTTGGTACATAATGACAAGCCATTGGTACATGTATAGTTCTATGTCATCCACTATGCTTTTCCACACAACCTTGTGAACTAAAACCATTCTGATAAGTTTTCCTTAAGCTTAGATTAGCATAGCTCTTGCTTACAACATAGGATATAAAGAAAACTCTACGACTAGAAATTTAACAACTTACTTTATTTTTTATACCAATTTGCTTGAAACCCACCCCTGCCTTGCAACACAATATTGTTGACTAAAATCATTCTTATAAGTTTTCCTTAAGCATAGATTGGCGTAGCTCTTTCATTACAGCATAAGATATAAAGAAAACACTGCGAATAGAAATTTATCAACTTACTTTATTTTTTTACCAATTTGCTTGAAACCCACTCCTGCTTTGCAAACTGATATTGCTCTATACAAGCACTCCTCAGTAACCTGGAAAGCATAAAGGCATAAATATCATATAAAAGCATAATTAGCAGAAAAATGAATCTTGATCCATTCCATGACAAATAACAATGACATACTGAGACAAATTAAATGACATGAAAATTTAAAAAACTGTATGAAACCATACTATCTTCGGGAACACATGTGACAATGCTTTCCAATGTATAAGTCATTTTTCTATCATATCATCAAATGTAATTTAACTTTCCAACACTAAAATGTGATCGAGCATCAATGAATGTGTGATTTTTCACTTTCACAATGTGACACCTATTACCTCCTAGGTGTTAAATTTGCATTAGTTTCGTTAACATTAGATTTAACATAGCTTTTTTATCTTCTTTTAACATTCAATAATCATATACTGAAATATATAAGCAACAAATAAACAAGCACAAGAAGACACAAAGATTTATCCTGGGAAAACTCCAAACTCGGGGAAAAACCCAGCCAACTTTCCTTAGAGAGAATATTCCAATACAACCATGAACAAGCTCTAATCACAAGAGCAAATCAACTATGAAGAACCCCAATAACAAATACTTATCTCTTCTTCTTGTAAAACCCTAGCGAGGGTAGGCAACTGATCAACACCACAGAACTGGCACCAAGATAGCACACCACAGAGCTGGCACCAAGATAGATGCAACACTAGAACTCACACCACACAGTTGGTGCCACTGGTAACTGGTAACTACCACTACAACTGCAACTGATAACTGACACAAAGTCACTGATCAGCACCCCACAACCTTAGCACAACTCCTTCAGAGGTAACGCACAAGAGAAATCACCAAGATCCACCAAGAATATCCTTTCCCAAGTGGGACACACTCTCCAAGAGAACCAGAGACCAGAAATAGCGAAACGGTTGCAACTGCAACTGCAGCTGCAACTGCTTAGTGCACACTGCAAAAGGTGAACTGCCTGACTGTACAAATGAACTGACCCAGACTTGTATTTATACTGATATGGGCGCCTGTCTGGGGCCGACTTTTATTCTGTGTCTTCAAATTTACTTTATTATTTCTGTGGGTTGACTTCTCTTCCTAGAAATTATATTTTCACTTTATTATTATTTCTTGTGGGTCGACTTCTCTTCTGTGGTCTTCTATTTCGCTTTATTCTTTTTCTGGGGTGTTCTTTAGCTGTTCAATGGTCTTCCTTTGACTTCTTGGAATCTTCTTCTCTAAGAAAATTTGTCTAGGAGGGTATTCCTCCCGCAACTACCAAAACATCAACACTCCCTCTTAGCTAGGGAGGTATCTTTCATGATGTCTTCTTCTGGTAGTCCATTGACTACTCTGCAATCAGCTAGTAGCACACAGCTACTATCATGCCATCGGTAGCTCGAATCATCCGTCAAAGTCTTCAAAACTATGCTGCAATCATCCAGTAGCACACAACTACCCATACTGTCCAGTAGTACACAACTACTTCCGTAGTCCAGTAGTACACAACTACTGCCATAGTCCTCCTAACTGTGTTGTGATGTTCCTACTTTTTTTCTTGCAGTCTTATTCACATCCATCCACCTCGCATGGTATGGGCAAGACTGCCTCCATAGCCCCATTCACACCTAGCCACCTCGTATGGCTTAGACAAGGCTATCCTATGGTCTAAGACCATGCTCCAAATCTTATTCACACCTAGCCACCTCACATGGCATAGACAAGACTCGCCACAAGTCTTATTCACACCTAACCACCTCGCATGGCATAGAATAGACTTGTACCGGGTTGTGATGTTTCTCCTCTCCCAACAGTCTTATTTGCACCTACTCACTTCACATGGTGTAGGAAAGAGTACAACCCACCTCACATGGCATAGGCAAGGCTATGCTGCAAGTCTTATTCACACCTAGCCACCTCACATGGCGTAGGAAAGACTTGATACAGATCTTATTCACACCTAGCCACCTCACATGGCGTAGGCAAGATCTATGCCCAGCTATACATTACTCCCTCAATCACCTCACATGACTGATCTGGGAAACCCTTGACCAGAGGGGAAAGTCGGCTGGAAGAGAAACATCAAGCCTCCCTCTCAATGACAATGGACATTCTGAATCACGCCAAGCTTGTCTTTGAAGTACTCATACTTCACTTTAGATAGAGGCATGGTCATAATGTTCGCTATCTGCTCATCAGTGGATATCTAACAGAGCTCCACAACTCCTCTCTGCACCATGTCTCGTATGTAGTGGTATTTAATCTCTATATGCTTCGACTTGTCATGAAACACGGAATTCTCTGACAGCTTCACACAACTTTGATTATCACATTGTATCCAAGTTGGCTCCAACTCTAGATCAAATAACCCTACAAGCAACTTTCGGAACCACACTGCTTCACAACTTGCAACACTGGATACAATATACTCTGCCTCTGTTGTACTGAGTGCCACTAACGTTTGCTTCTTGCTTAACCATGAGGTCATGCCATATCCCAAACTGAAGCAACATCCTGATGTGCTTTTCCAGTCCACTGCACTCCCTGCCCAGTCAGAGTTTGTATAACCCTACAACTTCATTTCTACATCCGATACATATCTCAGTCCATATCCAACTGTACCATGTAGGTACCTCAACACATGTTTTGTTGCTATCTAATGTACATGTCTAGGCTCAACCATGTACCGACTCAAAGTGTTCACTGCAAAACATATGTCTGACTTGGTGTTAACCAGATACATCAAGGATCCGATCAACTATCTGTACATCGTGGGATCCACCCAATCTAAAGATGAATCACTCAAGAGCTTTAGATTTGTCATCATAGGTGTGGCCATGGACTTGCAGTCCATCATCCCGAATCTCTAGAGGATCTCAACAGTATATTTTTCTTGGCTAAGGAAAATCTCATCTGGCCTCTACCATACCTCAAATCCCAAGAAATAGTGCATCAGACCTAGATCCTTCATCTCAAACTTTGAGGGGAGCTCCCTCTTGCACCCATCTCCTGTTATAAACAGGTCATCCACATACAATACCAAGATCAACGGGCAACCATTCTCAACCTTGTAGTAAAGGTTGGGATCTACATCATTCTTAGTAAACCCCAAGCTCATCAGATAGTTGTCTATTCTGGCACACCATGCCCTATGTGCCTACTTGGGCTCGTACAAATCCTTCTTCAATCTACAAACATGAGACTCCTTCTCATGTATCTTGTGGCTACTCTATGTACACTTCTTTTGGCTTCTGGAGCAAGTGTCTCGTCATAATCTTCTCCCTCTTGCTAGGAGAATCCTCTGGCCATAAATATGGCTTTGTACATCTCTATGTTGCCATCTGCAGCATGATTGATCTTGTAGATCCACTTGGAAGTCACCATTGACTTCCGTTCTAGTCTCGGGACCACTTCCCACACATCATTCTTCATAATGGACTGGTATTCTTCCATCATGGCATCCTTCCACACTTGTTGCTTAGCAACTTCCTCAAAAGTGGAAGGTTATGAATCAATGATACTCCTCATCAGTGCTACATAGCTAGAAAACTTGTGGGGTCTCTTACTCTCTCTGGAACTAAGGAAAAATCCATATCGCAATCCTTCTGACTCGATGTCTCCTCTGTCACTATAGCAAAGTCTACTGAAAAAAGGGAATCCTCTCAGGAGGTCTCATATCTCCTTGAAGCCTCTGAAGCTTCTCGATCTAGCCTCCGCAACTCATGGCACATGTCTATCAGTCCTGGAAGACGTCTCTCTCTCCCATCTGAATCTGAGGAGGAATACTTTATGAATGAAAGTCTTTAAGCCACTGACTCTCTCTAAGATCATGCTCACTCTGAGTCTACATGCTCCCTTTGAAGCTTGACTCCCTCTGAGTCTATATAATCTATGGAGCCATCTGCTCCCTCTGCATGTGTTGACCTCATCTGAAGTATGATCTCCTATGAACTATCCTAGGGAGGCTGCTCCTCCCTACTAGATCCTAAGGGTTGACTCCCTCTGAACTCTAGCTCCTTCTGAGTTGGTACTTGGTGGGGCCACTTGCCTCACCACTGGTGGAGCCATCTGGTCCTCCTCATGATATGGCTCATCAATGCCATAAATTTGCAAAGTATCACGGGACCATGCTGGTCTCTTCCTGGTGACTACAACGATTCTGGGTAGGCCCTTCTGGCTCTACTGACTCTTCCTGATGATCTAAAAAGTGATCAACTGAACTAGAGGGATTTGTACAGTCATATTCAAAGCCTTATGCTCCTTACAATCAATCTCCATATGAGATACTCTGTATCTCGCAAAAGTATCCATCTTGCCAGAAGGTTTTGACTTCGTCCTCTTCTTTTTCCGTACATGGATGTATACCATCATGTATACAACTTCTTGTTTGGATAGTCTGTTACATGTCTCAACTAGAGACCATCTAATATGTTGCCTCCTGCAATCATCATTATAGCTCCCTCTCATAGCTATCATCTATGACCTACCCAGAACAAGAAAAACAACAAGGGAAAACAATAGACAAGAATAATACTCTTATAATAAGAACAATAATAAAAACAAGAACGGGAACAATCGTCACAATAGCTCCTTCTCAAAGCTATCACTTGTGACCTGCCTAGAACAAGAGCCAAAACAAAAAATACAAGAAATAAGAACAACACTCTTCCAATGTTGTGACCAATTATTTCTCCATAGTAACCTGCACGAAACAAGAAACAAGAACAACAACATCTCCATGGTAACCTCTATAGAATTTACAAGATAACCTGCCTGGGACAATCAAGAACATCTCCTAGAAGAGATCAATTTCATTTTGTAAATAAGTGCATCATTAGTACATGATGATTATTGTAATAACAATATTCAAGTGTTACTAAACATTTGATAGCAATAGCAGTAATAGAACTCTAAAGACTGTTATTCTAGTTACAACACTTACTTGGGCTGCAACAGTATAAAATATCAAACTTGATATGTAAACCTGGAGTCTAGTTGTTGTTGTCCCATTTGAGTTGTTCTATATTTTAGGAGACATCGTCACTATTGCCTCCAACTCTTGGGCTTCCTCTGAGTGCACTAGATCTAAGATCCCTTTGGATCTACTATCAATGCTTGGATAAATGTCCTTTTGTCAAGTGTACATCTCCTGCAAACACCCCCATCTTATATACAAGTACACCATCCAGCTTTGTCTTCTAATCTGAGACATTACATCAATAAGAAAAAGTTAGAAATCTGAATCAGAAGGTTCAATGTCCAAGAAAAATGTCAACAAGCCTAAAAACCCTAAAAAAATCAATTTTGACTGAAAGTCAACCTGAGAAGTGCAATAGGTACGCTAGAGTAGGGCGAGTTGAATAATGATGGAGTTTGTCTCGATTGATTTTATAATAAGTTCTCAATGAGCTGGACAAAGAAAACTATGCAACGGCAAATTGCATGTGGAGCGGCAAATCTCATGTGCAGCAACAAATCTCATGATCTTACTTCCAGCAATTAGACTATTCTGAAGGAAACCTGCTCTTAAACCATATTATATTTTCATTACTTTCGTTAACATTAGATTTACCATAGCATTTTTATCTTCTTTTAACATTCTATTATCGCGCAAGTTGTAGGTTGGGAAAAGCCCGACCCAACCACTAAATGGCAACAACTAAGAGGTCACCTACCCATTGTCACCTTAGGCACATGTCCCCGTCACTTTAGAGGTGAGGTAGTCACCTCTAGGGGGGAATCCCGGTGACCCTACGAGGAATGAGATGAAGATAGAGGAAAATGGAGATGAAGTCCCTACAGGTCTGTTGTCGTCCTGATACACACCTATTAATGTGGAGAAGTCTCCAACCCACTTGGTGTGTCCATGGAGGCAAAAGCCTAAGTCTAAACCCATTGTCACCTCGATTTGGACTTCTTTTGTCTAAGCTCACTCCTAGGGAAGCCAACGGGGGTAGACCCTACTTAAATATGTTAAGGTTATTAGATGATCTAGGAGTTAATTTTAGTTCTTAGAGTAGGGAGACCCAACCCAAATGACAAGCAGACAATGCAATGCAACTCTCCAATGACAAGCACACCCCTTATTCACTAAATAATACTACGACAAGTGCCTAAAGATAAATAAATGGAGTCAATGAGAAATACAACAAATTACAATTACACAAAAAAAAGGTAAATAATGCTATGGGATATCCACAATGAGTAAAAGAAATTACTTTGCACTTAAACCAATTATGAATATTATCTACAAATTGAAATACAACATGAAATATATATATACAATGAAATGAACAACGAAATGATATACAACTATATTCAAAAGAATAAAGAATGATTTATGCAAATGAGCAGTGAAGCATCAATACATGAAATATCCACAACAAGAGATAATTTAAAATAATTTGAAAAGTAAAATTACTTTGAAAGTAAAACACATGGAAAGTAAATCACCTTGAATAGAAATTGCACAACTTAAATAAAAGATAACTGAAACTAAAAGTGTGAAAGTTGTGAAGATAGTAGGTTAATTTTAGAAGATTTTAAGTCTCTCTTTAGTTAGGGGGAATTTTGATGATTTTCTGCTTCATGATTTGGAAAAAGAGGAGATAGATGAGCATATGAATGTTTTGAATCCTCCATGTTATGATACTGATACTGACATAGTTGACATTGATGAGTTCATACATGTTGGAAGACGTAAATGGGATGTAATTGGTTTTGGTATGAACCCCATTTATGACATTGTGAATCATTCCCAACTGTTGCCTTCACAGTCATCACGACAGATTATCTTTGATTTTGACCAGTGGCAACAGGGAGATGATATATTTACCAATGCTCCCCAAACACCCAAGGTCAACCTAGGACCATGTTTTCCTGATGATTTTCGGTCTTACCTTGAGTGTTTTGATGAGTACTCCTCCGAGCACTTGGATTCATTCTATGTAGAAGATTATCAACCACCACTGTGCTTAGATTTTGATGGGAGTAAGAACATTGTTTGCTTAAAGAAGGATTCTCATGACACCTTTCTCCAGCCACCTATTATTACTTTACCTTGTTGTTTCATTAAAGGTATGGTTGGGAATTACATCTTTTGTATCGTGTTTCCTCT
>ML829242.1:37544-50867 GCA_009831015.1 Picea engelmannii | reverse complement strand
AATTGTTATTACTAATGATATTTGGGTATAGGATTAGGTCAAGATTCATAGGAGCTATTCATTTAGAATTAGGGTTAGGCTCTTTTTAGAGTTAGAGTTAGGGCCTTTTTCTTTAAGGTTAAATGAAATTTTTTATCTTAGAGAAATTTTTTTTGACTTAGGTTTAGAATTTGAACTGGACGACGATTAGTTTAGGGGTGTCATTTTAAGAATTTATTAAGGCGTTACTATCTTAGGGCTAATTAGGTTTGTTTCCTTCATCCACATCAATGCAACGTGCCCTTCAGGACGCACCACGTGCTCCAAGTGTTCCACTCGCCTCGTTCATTTCCTTTATGCGACGTGCCCTTCAGGATGCACCACGTGCTCCAAGGGTGCCACTCGCTTCTTGTGTTTCTTTTGTGCGACGTGCCCTTCAGGATGCACCACGTGCTTCAAGGGTACCACTCGCCAACTGGACTGATTGGTAGAAATTTGTAACCCCTGGAGTCAACACTCCGCCAGGTGAACTTGTGGGAGACTAAGGGTTCTAAGGAATAAGGCCCCCGCCTTATTGCATGCCCCTTAGAATCGTCGTGAGCGACTGTCGCAGTCTGCCCTCATGGCATCGTGGATCCTCTCGAAACTAGGTAATCGTTAACCTACAGTTCGAGCCATGGGGGGAGTGATAGTAGGCGGTGGCAGGGTTGTTGTCCACCCCTCTCCCTCAACCTCTCTGGAACTCGTGTGTGGCCCCTTTACTCCATATGTGAGTCTGGTCGGAAAGCTATCGTCATCCTGCATCATCAACAATCATGTCAGAAATGTCAACATCAAATCATCAAATCAATGAAATATCACAGTAAATAAATCAACCCAAAAAGAACACTCCCTGACTCAGTCCGGAGTCCAAGGGGGTTCTACCGATGCCTCTGCATCCTCAAGGTAAAAAACCCTGCACACTCAATACAACTGAGTCAATAGCACCTGTCTACATCAAATAGTAAATCATCATGTCGTCTATCATAACACATCATAATCAAGTATAATTGTTTTAACATCAGAAAAGTCCAGATCACTTGCGAGCAAGTGTCCTCAAATAATAAGTTTTCTCAGTGCGCCAGAGCGGGATGTTACATTGCGCTTATCCCAATCTTGGATCTGTGCTACTATCGCACCTACGGTCGCATCAGGTTTCAGTTCAGCTCCATTCGCAATGTTCCGGACACCATATCCCTCCATGAGTGTCTACATCTTGAATTTCTAGTTAATGAAGTTCGAGCCATCTAACTTGTTGGCTTCGTTGAGGTAGGTCTCTACCAGTGGATTCGCCATCGCTGCAAGATATTCTCTGCAAGTTAATCACCAAGGATATGCAACTTTCTGTCGAGTTTTCTCCTGTGCTGAGCAGTCCGTCGCTCTGCCTTCGGATCCACTAATCCAAATCTATCTCTGTTCTCATCTTAAATCATGCATGCATCTTAATATCCAAAATATCCACTTTTAAAGAAAAAACTTATAACTCCCTCTTTATATATAAAAAATAACCAACATATAACTCCACCTCTTTAAATAAAAAACTTATAACTCCACTTTTACCAAGATAAAATATAAATTTCTTTAAAAAGGATTTGTGGTCCTTAAGTCACAACTCCACCTTAAATCATAAAAAAAAATAACTCACTTTAATAAAATATCCCTTTTCTCATTTGCATGGATAAGAGAAGAAGTCGTGGCACTCTTATTTTTAAAAGCTCCAAATAAAAAAAAAGGTTTCACTTTAATAAACCACAGCTTTACCATACGTAATAATCCACAACCTTCACGATTCGACTACACTCCACGCATGCACCCGATCCCAAAAACTCATGCATGCATTCATGCATGTAAACCCCGCATGCACCAGCCTCACGCTTGCTCCCAAGATCATGCACCTCTTACACCAGGACAACCCTAGATAGCAACGATATCTCCTTTGTGCACTCTGGTATAGCAAACAACGAAGAGTGGGGGTCGAATCCCTGTGGTGGGAGAGAATCACCCAACAAAAAACTTCTAGACACACTCTCCAAGCGCGCGTACTCTACCTCACCGCCTTGCAAACTTGTGTGGTTCGTTAAGGTCTCCTCCAGCAGGGACCAGCGAGCGACCTCTCCTCCAGCACGAGCCGTGAGCATGTTACTCTCACGCAGATGCTCAACTCCATGCACAGATGCTCCAAGGATGGCAGCGAGTTTTGCAGCAACTATCTCCTTGGCTCTGATACCAAGATAAAATAAACCATGCAAACAAACACGGTGAGGCTACGCTCACTTCTATATTCATTAATGAAGACAGATTACATATTTATATAGGAAAATACTCTCCCGAGTCGGTTACATGCAAACCAAAGACAACTGGACTCTTAACTAAGAACTGACTCTTAACATGCCTACAACTTACTCTCACAACTGAAGCTCTCACAACTGAAGCTTATAACTGGTGCTTACAACTGGTGCTTTCTCCATTATTTCCAAGTGAAACCGACTATTTATTGGTAATGTACCAAAAAGTTGGGACAAAGAGTAGCGTGAGAAAATCATTGTTGAAAATAGTCCTGGGCTTCAGAGTGTAGAATTATTGAAGGTACTATCATAAGCATTTGTAGAATAACACCTTAGAATTTTCAATTGATCAACAATTCTTTTATCAAGTATATGGTATGTTAGGGGTAGGTCTATTTATAACTTTATTGTAGAGCATACTAATTGTTCATGACTAATTGATTTTATATTTGATAAAAAGGATCCACAAAATGAAGAAATAAATCGTGGATTTGCCTTTGTTGAGTATTATAATCATGCTTGTGCTGAACATGCGAGGAAAAACATGTCAAAGCGAAATTTTAAGTTAGAAAAAAGAACCCCAACAATTCGATGGGATGATCCAAAGAATATAATTGAGATAACAAAGGTATGATAAATTCTTTAGTTGTAGATTTGTTCTACTAAAGATTTGGGTATGCAACTGTTTTTCTGTTTGTATTTTTCCAATAAGTCCTCTTACTAAAAGTATCTCTAGAAGTGTGATTTTGTATGCAAATGTTTTTCTAGGCTTGAAAATTTATTCTATTAGCAAATCTAAAGTCTTTTATATAGCAGAAATTGTATACAATGATGTTGAATTAATTTCTTGTTGTAGTTGTTGTATTTTTAAATTGTGTTAAACTTTGAATGCTTGTATTTCTAGGTATGAGAAGAATTTGTGAGATAGACTAAGTTAACCAGTCAAATTTTTTCTCAAGTTTGTAATGATTTACATGCTTATTGTATCAAGTGACTATACCTTTGAAAAATTTTAAGTCCTTCCTCAGGTTAAGGCTATTTAAGTGAATAACTTGCCTGAGAGTGTGACACAAGAGCAATTGAAAGAACTTTTCAAGTGTCATGGGGAGATTAGTAGATTTGTTCTACCAGCTCCAAAACCTGGACAAAGAAAAAGGGAGTTTCGATTTGTTCACTTTGTTGAAAGGGAAAGTGCATTGAAAGATGTTGAGCAGGCAGAAAAATATGAACTTGAAGGTAACCGTGATTGATTAGATATAGATGCACTCCTTATATTTCTTGTTAAGGGTTGTACCTTTTAAATTTTAATGCATTGATGTTTAGGGTGTTGCACATTTTAACAAATTATTTGTTATGATGAAGTAATGTTTTGGAGATTTCTCTTGCGAGGCCTCAGAGTGAAAAAAACACAAATGAAGGAGCATATTTATCTCAAAGGGGAAGTTTGTTTCCAAGTTATCAGGCTCAAATGGGCTTTGGCTATGCTGGCAACATGTATGGTGGTGCTCTTGGTACAGGTTTTGGGGTAGTAGGAGGCTATGCCCAGGTAAGTTGTATGTCAAATCCTTTATTGATTGTGCTATCTAATTAAGAAATTGCATAAATTGAAATCCATTTCTTGTTTGTGCTCTCTATTTGACAAACTTTTAATGCCTTTGCTTTCTGGTACTATGAATTGCCATTCATAATTTCATCCTCATGCTAAATCTTAATATAGTTTGGAAAAATATCATGAAATAGGGGAATGGTTTAACCAAATATTAAATTGGATCATCAGAACTATGTTGACTAAAGCTCTTGCTTCCTTCCATGTTATGCAAACAATGATTTATGGTAGAGGGCCAACTCTTGTAGGCATGGACATGGTACCAATGATTCATCCTGACAGACGTATTAGATATGTATTGTAAGTAAAAATTGTTGTCATTTCTTATAGTTTCACACATTGTTTCCCCATGAAATACATATCCTGGGGGAACCCACTGTGCACTTTCCCTCATTTTGAGGATGGTACCCAGGGAAAGCATGATTCCGCAGAAGTTTGGGGATTTGTCAACACAGGGCTCAAGACCAAATGCACTTGCAGGAATTGAACCTGGGTGGGGTGGATAACAATTATTCCTATTGGTTGTGGAGCTTGATTATCTTCCTGATTCAGATCTCTTTTACTTTCAGCTGTGTTTATACCCCATGAAGTATTTACACCCCAGAAGTATGTACACTCTTCCACGCAGGGGAGTTCAGAGGGGGGGTACCCCCTCTGCGGGGTCTGGGGGGGCTATCCCCTCAGATGGGGGGTCTGGAGGCAAGCAGGACCCCAATGAGGGTTCGGGGGAAAAACCCCTGAAGGAAAAATTACCTTGTAAATGTATATTGTAATTTCATTGTAAATCTGGACCGTTCATTATAAGGTCGCAGATCTAATGATAGAGATCATGTTAGAGTTTTTTTCCCTAGAAGGCAACCCTCTTTTATAAGGGAAATGTATTGCGGGGATGGTTGATGGCGAATATGGTATTCTGAGATAGGAGACTATGAGAGAAAGAAGAGGAAGTTACAGTGGGTTTGTTGTAGTTTGTATGCCTTCATATGTTGGATAATAATAAAGAACCTGACAATTTCTTTGGTGGATGTAGCCCACACTGGGTGAACCACGTAAATCTGTGTCTCTATTGTATTGTGTATCTTCTGTATTTTGTTTCCGCATTTGTTTTATTTTATTGCTCCACAGTACTGTTTTTCTAACAATTCCTCCCAACCACCTGAGCTATACCCAATTGACAAGTTTCATACAGTTATATGTATCCTCATTCTATATTTGTTTTGGGTGCAGACAACAACCAGGGACTTAAGGAGCACAGCTTGCACCGAATAGATCTGGTCAAATTGGCTATGGAAGCAAACAAGGTAGTCAGAATAATGGGGGTAGATGATATCGGCCCTATTGATACATTTTTAGCCTTGTAAAGCTAGCATGTAGACTTCTTGGTTGAGAATATGGGTTGATGACTCGTGGGGATCTTGCTTCAAATTGTATGGATTATTTTTCTATCCTGTGAGCAACTTTCATATGTTGTGTTTTGAATAAAAGTTGCAAACATGCTTATGTGTCATTTGATTACATATTTCCGTGCTCCCATTTGATATCTTAAGAACAACAAATGTTAATATAGTAAACACTATTGTTTTCTATTACTGTTTTCAAGTAATATTGATTGTTAAGGTTACGGATAGCTAGCTGAGTTGTGGATTAATCTTCCTGTTTGGTTTTATTTGGCCACAAAAGAATTTTTTTTAATTGCTATATTGTTGTTTTCTTATTTTTTTCTTCTGAACTTAAGTAATGCTTTATTTGTATTATTGTAAATCTATTCTCAACATTTAGTGTTTTATTCTTTGTTTTAGTTATGATCTCAAATTAAAAAGGTTAAGTTGATTGGAAATGAACTTGTCTTGTAATTTTTTATATTATGCATCAATGGTACATTAACTCAATATATTAAAAAGATTATAATGCAAACAATTATTGTTCATTGTAAACAACGATCAAATGTATATCGGATTATGGAGGCATTGGATGGAGAGGAGTTATGTATTTGTCTTATTTTCGGGAATTGTTGTTGGGTAAATACTAAAAACAGTTGGAAATGGAGTTGGGATTTTATTTGGTTCGCATTGATATCAGTATAGTGTACTTGGTTTGACGGATCATATCCTTGTATTCATTTTTCTTTGTTTTTGGTTTAAAGGGATTTTTTTATCAAGTCAGATAAAAGTGCATAAAATACAAGGTGGGATGGTCATAGAAAACTCTGAAAAACAGATATTGTTTCATCACCAATATCTCACTATAAATACTTCCCCATAACTTTGATTTTTTCAACCAAGTTGACGAGATATCAACATTTGTTTTCTTATTTTTAAGACTTGATTATATTATGTTTTACCAATTCCATCAAAGTTCTAAATCTTGTACTATTCGTTTGGAGGTTGTAATATCCCTATGGTTTCTCAGGTTCTAGGACAGCTGGCAACAGGGTAATTGTGCAATAGTTTTGCAATAGGAAGTGAGTTCCCTTATTGAACCAGACCAGAAATATCAGTGTTACCAACATCTCGATAATATCTCGATGTTGGCGATATTATCTTCAAAATCAGGGTCGGCGATATTTTCCGATATTTGAACATTCTTACAATATATTTTTTCATTCGTATGACATTTTCTGATAATTTCCTCGATGTTGCCGATATTTTTGTTTTCAGACCCTCGACGATATTTTTCCGATGTTGATGTTTGCAACACTAAGAAATATACAAGCACCAATTCCTAACAACAGGAACAACAAGGTTTATTTGCAAGTTCTTTAGCAGATAACAACATTAACGAACAATATACAATCAAGAATGAACTTGTATTCAATGAATAATATCCAACACAATGTGTAGTTACCCAACGTCATGTGTAATCCTCTGATCATGTGAGTACACTCCAAGGTGTACTCGTCTGCTACTTCCACACTGAATCCTTCGAACTCCTCTGTCGAAATGCCCTTCATGTCAACTAGGGTTGCGTCAATAAAATTGTGGGTGGCCCCACTATCAATCAATGAAGTAATCCGGTGTTCCTGTACAACCCCTCTAATCTGGAAGGTGTGATACCTGTGAAATCCTGATAGTGTGGCTATGACCACTTTCTTATGCTCCTTATGTGGTGATTCATCTTCTTTGACTGCACTCTAGCAGCTCCTCCTTAGGGTTATTGTGTGTCTCTTCCTGGTTGTGACTTGTTTCCTCATCATCTTCTTCGTCAAAAAGTACTTCTATGTAATGTGCTTGCCCTTTACCCTTGCACCTTTTCGTCTATAAGCTCTCTTCTAATATCCTCATACATACAATCCTTCTCGGTCCCATCTTTCCAGAATGACTTGTTATCCTGGGGTTTGGGGGGAATGTAGGGTTTGGTTGGCCCTTTTTTCTTTGATACTGTATCTGTCATGTCAAGTTTCTTCATAACCGCATCATGTAGTGCGGTTGACTTGAAGGCCTTGACCCACACATGTAGGGGGTTCATCTAAACCCTCTGTGAATAACATCACCAATCTATTCTCTTAGATGTCAGTTACTTAGAAAACAACCTTCTCGAACTCTACAATATATGCCTCAATTGTTCCTGTCTGTCTCAGTTGTGCTAGCTCATGGAAGGAGATATTTGGATCCTTCCTATCGAATCTATCCATCAGTCTCTGTGTAAACTCCACATAAGATGTGATGTTATAATTTCCTAGTTCCATGAGCCCTGATACCACCATTCATGAGCCTCACCATCCAGATGTAGTGTGGCAAATTTGATGGATTTGGCTTCTATCATCGGATTGAGCTGGAGGTAGGTGTCTAATTTTTGGACCCATGATCTGGCCGAATATCGAGATGAACCGTCATATTATGGGATGGACAGTTTCCCCACCTTTCTCCTTAGATCAGCATTCTTTTGTTGTACCAGTGCTCCTCTATGCCCTTCTCTAGGTCGGTTCTTGTATTTAATGTTGCAGTAGTCCTGTAAAGTCATAGTTGCCTAAAACTCTTCTCCAAGTGCTTGGTATTCCTGGAAATATGTGGGAAAATCCTCACCATGCCTCTGTTGTGCTAGTTTCTCTTCAATGAAGCTGGGTAGGAGAGGTCTGGGTGTCCTCCTACTCATGGTGGGCTGCATACTCTTCCTGGACACATGAAGATTGCTTTGTCCTATCGGAACCCCATTGTTGCTCCCTTCAGCTCATGGATTATGCTGTCCATTTTCATTGTTACTCCCCTCTGCATGAGGCTCGGTCTACCCATTGCCCCCATTGGAGATCAGGCCCTGAAGTGGGCTCAATAGCTGGGTAAGGGTGTTAATTCCTTTCGCAAAGGTTTCCTTCATTTCATTCTTCCCTATGGCTAAATCACTTAAGATGTGCAACACACTTTCATCGTTATGGTCCAACATGCACCTTGTTTCTTCTTCTTCTGATATTTCAGGTGCTCATTGCTTCATTGATCCTATTTTTCTCATCATCCATTCAACCATAGGCTAGAAGGATCAAAGCTATGATCCCACTATAATATCCCTAGGGTTTCTAGGGTCCTAGGACAACTGACAACATGGTGATTGTGCAGTAGTTTTTCAATAGGTAGTGAGTTTCCTTATTGAACCAGACCAGAAATATAGAAGCACCAATTCCTAACAACAGTAACAAGAAGGTTTATTTGCAAGTTCTTTAGCAGATAACAACATTAATGAACAATATACAATCAACAATGAACTTGTATTCAATGAATAATATCCAACACAATAGCAACAATGAGTATATCCAACAACCACAATAGTATCAAAATCATCAACAAATCTTGTCCCCAAATCAGCTGTAACAATATCCAATACAGGGTCCAATACCAAATAGTCACCAGTAGTAAACCCTCTTAGAGGCTATTGTCCAAACTAATCATACCAGTAATACCAATCATCAACAATTTGCAGCAACAATTTCTATAACAGAAGTGTATCTAAGCTAGCCCTAACCTCTAACATAGCATTGAACAATTAAATTTGTTCTTAGAAGACTCTTGGATGAGCCCCAGTGATAAAATATACTCTTGTTGTCCTGTTTATTAGCTCCAATAACCATATGTCTTCACATTCCAAGTTGTTATAGGGTTCAGTCCTACCTCCAGAAGGCCCCACAGAGTTCGGCCCTTCCTAAGGCTGCTAGGACAGACCTGTAGTAGGTGAGCTGACAGAGGTTTGGTGAGGTGACAGGGGGCTTCCCTCTAAGTTATGCATGATTTCACTTGAGCTTTTGGACTTTATCTCAACAATTGCGAGTTCTTGTGATAACACACCCGAGACATATTCTAATGATCCTAAACCTCATTAGACAAGAACCTCTTTACCATTGGAAGTTGGTCCCCCTCCTCAACCAACCTTGCCTAAGACTGGTGATATAGATTTAAATATTGATATGGATAGTATCTTAGCAAAGGTTAATGTACCCATCCCTCTCAGTATTGATATTGTATTTTTTTTAAACTACCTACAACACAGTCGCTATTGCGACGTCTTGGAGTGTCGCTCCCATAGTAACCACGTCGGAGATGATACCTCTTAATGTCGCTCTTGCCACTTCCAATACGTCTCTCTTTCCACCTACAAGACATCTATCTTGCCACCTCCAAGACGTCACTCTTGCCACCTCCAAGAGTGTCGCTCCCATAGTAACCATGTTGGAGTTGATACCTCTTAACGTCACTCTTTCCACCTCCAAGACGTCACTCTTTCCACCTCCAAGCCGTCTCTCTTGCCACCTCCAATATGTCGCTCTTGCCACCTCCAAAACTTCTCTCTTGCCACGTCGAAGACGTATCTCTTGCCAGGTTCAAGACGTCACTCTTGCCACCTCCAAGATGTCTCTCCTTCCACGTCCAAGATGTCGGTCTTGCCACGTCCAAAACGTCACAATAAAGACAAAATCTATGTCGTCGGAAAAGAGACGTCATGTGAAATAAGGTTTGAGGGGGTCCACTATTTGTCATTCTCCTGATAATATAAAGTGGTAATTGTGTCAAACGCACCGTCAAAATTTGACCCAAATGTACTAGTGGTTCATGCCAACATCAACACCATAAAAAATCGCTTCCAAATTTTCCCCGATTGCATTCCTAGCCTCTTTTCCAACCTCTGATGTAGCTCTCAACTCTAAATGTGAAGCAAATTCTCATGTTGGGCAAGGTACTAAAGGTTGTGGAGGCCTCGACAATGTCACATTTTAATATGCCCCTTTGCGATTATGTGTTCGTCCTTTACCAGTCCCATAATAATTAGACGATAGACTAGTATAATCAGGGTGCATGTACAAGAAAAACACTGCATAAAAGTGTCTTTCAAAATAGTGTGGAACCTCATCGTTCCATGGAAATTTCCCATATGTCGCCAAAAATCTGTTATACAGATGTCCTGCAATGTCAAGGTGCTTAAAATATTGCACCTTCAACATCTTCCGCTTTTTCCCATCTTTGACATTGAACATTGAAATTGCGTCTTCTTTTGAAACTTTATTTTTTACTGCCTCCCATTTATTAGGGCCCATCACCTATGACTTTTTTCACCTCATTAGATCAACAAAACTGTCAATGGTTGGCCCCATCTTTTGATATGTAGCCATAAAGTTTAGCAATGAAAGAAAAACAATTTGCAAGATGTGTTTACTCTCTTGAGGGAGTTCCAAGACCACCAAATCATTTTCCAACCTCCTTTTAACACCTGAGCATCCCTCAAGAGTCATTTCTTTAGTAATCTCTTCCCAGGGAAGTTCATCACCAACATCTGAAGGATAGGTGGACGTAGGCGTGTAATCTTTTGTTTCTTGATAACGCGGCCTCCTAAATCCACCTTCACACTTTGCACCGACATTAGAATATTTGTGACAACAACTCTCACTTTCATTGTCGTCCCTTGCTCTAAAATCATTGTCTACACACACATTTGAAAGTAATTACAACATTTAACTTCACATAAATTTAAATACACAAAAATAAACAAAATCAAAGAAAATTACCATAAATATTCTCTTGTCCTGAGGTATTCCCTACATTCTCAGGTGTAGGAGTATCAATGCGCAACCTATCTAAGAAGGTTGCATCCATATCACTTGCTTGATCACATTCTGCAGTTGATATATTCACATAATCATTTGAAAATCTCCTCTGACGAGATTGTTGTTGGTCACTCAGAGTCTCAACCGAAGGAGTTCCTCTTCTTCCTTCTTGGGAGAGCCTAGAGCGTTTGTGAGGAATGTTTGGAGAATCCCGTGTCGACATCTCTCCTCAATATCTATCCTTTGAAAATTCATGAAAATTTAAGCACAAGACAAGTACAAGTTAATATCTCCAACATTGACCAACAAAAATTATCAAGAAAGAAAAAAAAAATAAGACAAAATTAATAGAAATGTTCTTTATGTTAGACACAATTATAATAGGGTGATGCATAACTCCACTACCCATGCCCATTTCAAATATATTTTGGTTCCTTAATATTAGCTCAAATAAACTTAGTAAATCCACCAATAGTACATGGGTCAAAGTCTGGTAACGTAGTAGCGGTTATCTATATGGGCAATCAGATTTCATGCATCCAATAGGTATGGAGCATAGTCCATGAAAATCAACGATTAAGTTTACACCATCTTTGTTTGGATGGAAGAAATATGCCATCTACAAATCAATGGCACTAAGTATCAACAGGTCTGTATTAAACTTGGAGGGGGCATTAATAGAGAAAATGTATTATATGATTGCAAGTTGTTGGAATTATGTTTATGACAGGTCCCTTTTTATATACTAAGCGTCTGTGATTTGATGATTTGACGTTTTTAAACATTCGTTTATATGTTGTTATAAATCATTGTTTATATTCTTACCGGCCTTCTTCCAGTGACCTCGTCAATACAGGGGTTGAGAATGGCCTCTGAATCATTTTGGTAAATACATCATGTCAGAAACCCCGTGGAAAACCAAGACTTGGTCGGGTGATCAAAATGCTTGTGTAAATACAAAGGGTAATACATCACCATCTTCAACTAATATCTTATCCAAAGTTTAATTGAAGCTCATATTCAACTAAATGCTTTTGTAAATACAAAGGGTAATAGATCATTAACAAGGGTCTCACTTGATCCATATGTTAATCAATCAAAACAAATCACATCTGGGTTATTTTAAGTCTAGGATGGTGAATAACCAACCAACATGTTGCTCTCCCAACCATTGAGTGGTTGCCTATGGTAAGAGATCATGTAAACTCTTTTATGTAAGTGAAGGTTTTTTGAAGTATGTAAACTCTTTTATGTCTATATTAGACTTTATTATCCAAAATGAAGTATTCGTTATAATTATTCATTTAGTCAAAGCGTTACTACAATTGCAAAATAACACCAAAGTGGGAGATTGGTTCCTTTTTTAGCAGTTTACTATGATAAGAGTCTATGGTTTGGAAGAGAATCCATATCAAAAGATAGTGCTGAATTTGATTGTTCTAGAGACTGAAAAAAGTGAAATCCAGTCAGTTACTCACTAAAAAGCCAAGAATATTACATTAAATGTTGATCACATGAATTTCAAGGAAAAACCAAATCTACACAAGTAGGTCACTCATGTCTTACACAGAGATGTGACCAAGACTCATGACATGAAATATTGATGTCATTTATCAGTTTCGCTATCAATGCAAAGCGATTGTTACATATTTCGGTGTATCTATTCTGGAGGTTGAGGGAATGACTACAGTGAATATACTACCTATGTTTCAATGTTTGTTTTTTATTTGTTGTGCTATATTAATGAGATTTTCCATAACATATTACAATGTAATATGTCATAACATATTGCAATGTAATATGTCATAACATATTGCAATGTAATATGTCATAACATATTATGTTATGACATATTACATTGTAATATGTTATAACATATTACAATGTAATTATATGTTATAGTAATATGTTATAACATATTACATTGTAATATGTTATAACATATTCCAATGTTATAACAATGAATATACTACCTATGTTTCGGTGTATCTGTTCTGGACGATGAGGGAATGACCTCAGTGAATATACTGCCTATGTTTCAAAGTTTGTTTCTATTTATAATAGTTTTATAATGGATATCATTGTTTTTTTGTTTCCTAGTAGCCTTGTCACACCCCGAGAATCAAACCTTCATAAAGTTTGACTTATGCAAGTTCTTGGAAAATATAATGCACCAACAATTTTTAAACTTTAGGGGTACCAGGTCATTCAAGTACAAGTCTCACTTGATCCATATGTTAATCCATCAAAACTACTCACATCTGGGTTATTTTAAGTCTAGTATGGTGAATGACCAGTCAACATGTTGCTCTCCCAACCATTGAGTGGCTACCTATGGTAAGAGATCATGTCACGAGTGAATGTTTTTTGCAGTATGTAAAATCTTTTATTTC
>ML829242.1:0-11002 GCA_009831015.1 Picea engelmannii | reverse complement strand
CCTGCATAATTTCCAACTGTATCTGTACATAATATTTCTGATAAGAAACAGTTAATACCTGCATTTCTGAAAATGCCTGGACTGCTGATTTCGGCAGATCTTCAGCTTGTGTATCCTGATGAGAAAGTTGATGATGAAAATCCTGATCAGGAACATCTTCTAAAGGAGGAGGAATGGAATCCATTCTTCTTCTGAGCTCCAATATTTCTTGGCGAGCCCAACTGTCTACTGGATAAGCATGTTCAACCTCTTGTTGGAGGAATTCCATATTCCTTTTCAGATCTGCAACTTCCTTTTTGAGAGAAATAAGGTCAGAGGCCAAATCGGAGAGAGACAATTCTTGGAGTTTTGGCTCTCTATTGAATTTCATATATGTCTTTGTATTTTTCTCATAAGAAGCATCTAAGAAGAGAGGTGGCTTCTTTGTACTTGAACTTTGACCCTTTTGTGCTCCTCTGACKGTCTTGATATAAGTCTCAAGGAGAGCATTTTTCATTTCTCCTTCTGGAAGGCTTTTGATTTGAGCTAACATCATGGCTTCAGAATCARCATTTCCTTTCATATTATGCATGCAGACTTTTAGCTTTTCTTTCAGAGGTATAAAAGTACTGCTAGAAGTATCACTATTAGTATTTGTACAAGTACACTGAAAAGAATTGTCACAATTACAATTTGTATGGACAAGAATTTCTTCAAAGGAAGAAGATTCACTATTAGAAGAATCATAACCAGAGGAAGCATCACAAAAAGTTTGAAGAGGGTGTGCTTCAATCTTAGGCTGGTGGAAGGGCCCTTGAGGACAGTCATTTGTATCATGAGAAGGATCTCCACATCGATTGCAACCAAATCTGACTTGTCTTCTTTGTTCTGCAGCTTTCTTATCTCTGAATTCCTTAGCTCTCTGTTCAGAGAGTTTACCTTTGCCTTTTCTTGTTGCTTCATTGTCAGGACAGTGATATGCAGTATGTCCTTCTTTCCCACATATCCAACATTTGAACTTTTGCCTCAGCTTAGCTTTGTGGGTTTTCAAATGGATGTCTTTTGGGTCATAGTAATGACTTCTTGGAGTCCATTTGAATTTGCCTGTATTTCTTTCTTTTTTATATTCTTTTCTCTTCTGTCTGGGTTGAATATCAGTATTGTAGATGCCATACTGCTCACAGACAGACTTTTGATCAGGCAAATAAGAAGACTTAGAAACAGATTTCTGCATCTTAATGCTAGTACATAGTCCTAGCAAAGCTTTGGTTACGATAGCATAAATTTCTCCCCATGTATAAGTTTCATAGGGAAGGGAGAATATATTCTCAAGCTTTAGATAATCAACAAATCTACTAGGTAATGCAGCCATATATACTTGTTTCCATAGTAGATTTTTGCTGTCCTTGACCTCAAATATTCTCTGAGTCCACTCTTTATGAAACTGTTCATACTCAGACATTTTTCTACATTTCATGTTCATCAAAACAGTTTCATGTTTATCAGAGATTTTTGTCTTTGTTCCACACCAGTGCTCTAAGATAAGAGTGGTTAGAGATCCAATCATATTACTCATGGGTGTTCCATCAGAATGATACACCACATCTCCTTGTTCATCCTTTAAAGATTCAGATTCCATTTTTGTGAGCATTAGGGGGGAAGAAGTGATTTCCCACCATTTACTAAGGGATCCAGTAAAGCATTGGATTATGCTTTTGCAGGCTTCTACTTCACCCTTGCCCTTCATACACATAATTTTGTAGGACACAAACATCCTATCAATGACCTGACGAATCTGGGAAACAGATAGATTTTCTATGTTCCATTCCTGGTACCATTCTTCGGCATATGAAAGTCCTTCAGGAACTTTTCCTTTTCCGACCAAATCTGGAGCAGCAGGCCGATGAGAATGGGGAGGTATTTGTTCATAGGAAGGTTTACGGATACTCACCAGAGAATGCGGATCTTCAGGGGACTTCTTGGAACTCTCTGGAGGAGGAGATTTAGGAGGAAAAAACAAAGAAAACTTTTGTTTAGGGGTCACACCAGAAGGGTTATATACAGGAGGTGAGATTATAGACATATGAGATGAAGGTTTGAGAAAAGAGTCAGGGATAGGTTTATCAACTTTTTTCTTGTTAAGATCAGTCAAAGATTTTCCTATCGAGGACAGGGCTGATCCTAATTCTTCCATTGTCTCTCTTTTCTCTGTCTGTTTCTCAGACACATCATGTAGGACTTGATCTACCTTTGTGTCAAGGCTATGTACCTTGTCCTGGATCTGATTGACAGCATGGACTGATGTATTGGTAGATACCTGCAGATCATAAATCTGCTCAGGCTTTATCGATTCTTTTGATTCAAATACCTGAGTAGCCATTCCCCTTAAGGCTGTATTGGTCCAATTCAACTGTTCAGACACATTTTTGACTCTTTTATCTATGCATGATAACTGGTTTCCAGTATCTATCAATAAAGGATTAGCCTTGGCTTGTGTAGAATCACTTTCCAGGATAATGCCTTGAAAGGGCGGAAAGGTTGTTTTTGATTCTATTGTGCTGCCATCGATAGTCTTCCATTTATGGCCAGGTGTACTGGAAGCTTCACCAGTGACTTGGACAGCCAGGGATTGAGAGGATTTCTTCCACTCATAGAAAGAAATCCAGGAATTATGTTTCTTCATATATTCCTTCCATTCTAAAGATAATCTTTGTTTTTCTTTGGAAGGGGTAGAAAAATGGAAATCTTCTGCCTCTGGATTGGTAAACAGATCCCAATTAGTCATTTTCTTTATCCAATTTTCAGGGAACTGTCCTTCTGGACAACCAGTCATGACTGTTAAATACTTCATGATTTCTTCTATGGCTGGTTTCTTCATATGAGGAGGCAGAGGATTAGAGAATCTGCTTTCAGGAATAACAGTGTCACACTGTTCTACATAACCTAAGCCATATTTTGGAGAGTTAGGAGTTCTGGAACCTTTGTAGCAATCTTTCAATATAGGGTTCAGACTGGCTATTGAAGGCATGTAGTGTATCATTTGGCATGAAGCATATTCAAACATGTACGAAGTAGAGACAGACGACTGTACAGTGTTCTCTACTGACCTGACAGAATCCATTCGGACTATTTCTACTTTGACACAGAAAGGGAGGGCTTTGAGGTTTACTTTCTCTTTTAGACTGTTAGACAGAGAGAGTTCAACCAAGCTGTTGGCCGTTTCCCCAGGTCAAAGCTAGAAAGCTTCGAATGAATTAAAACAGACGTGTGCTAATATACAGATGATAAAACTTAACAAAACACGAACAGATCGAGAGAGATGTTCTCATACCCGGGACAAAAATGAGTGCATGGCTCTGATACCATTTGTATGCAGGGGCTTCCTCCGACGGATTTGAGCTTCAGATGCACTGAAGATCGTAGAAGCTTGTTGCTGCTAACTGGCTCATCTTCACTGTTTAACTATGCGCTTTGTCTCCCTTTACCATTGATCTTCCGGTTTTCTGCTACTTCCTCCAGTACGAATACCGGCGGGTTAACCTCTTTACTTACCAATCCATCTGAAACTACCCGGGGTCTATATGAAACTGAGCTAACTAGACTACGATCTCATCTTCAGCCTACCACTGCCCTAGCGGCCTCCTTGCCTTAGCGGGACTTACTACCGTCTTTCACTACTGATCGCGATCCACCCTCTGGACAACCTTATCACCCTGGCGGGACAACTTCGGCCTAGGCATACCAACGCACAGAGGCTGCAAATACGGGCTAATGATACAAAGTCATAACAGCGCATAGAAAAATAAGAGTTCAGCCATATATTTTCAAGACAATGCGGAAGCTTTGGAAATATCAGAGTTTATATTAATATGAGCCAAATGCTCTGATCGGGTATTACAATGTGTGCAGGAGGCACAGACTCATCTCTCGACTGAGCAGGACTTGCTCATACACTGGGACAGACTCGATCTATGTATTGCTGCCACTTTAGGTTCACGCTGGCTGAGCCAGACTCGATCGACTGAGCACTTATTTTTGTCCCGGGTATGAGAACATCTCTCTCGATCTGTTCGTTTTTTAATCTCTGTATTTAAGCATCTGTTGTGTTTATTCATTCGAAGCTTTCTAGCTTTGACCTGGGGAAAAGGCCAGCAGCTTGGTTGAACTCTCTCTATCTAACAGTCTAAAAGAGAAAGTAAACCTCAAAGCCCTCCCTTTCTGTGTCAAAGTAGAAATAGTCCGAATGGATTCTAAGTCTATGTCATTCCGAGAACTCAGAGAAGAAGAAGCTAGACAAGAAGAAGCTAGTACATCCGACTCAAATGGTCTAGCTAATATGTTCTCTCTCAGTCGTTCTCCTACTATAAATGAAGCAAATCTTGAAATAGTTGAGGAAAACCCTCAGGCTGCCTGGAAATTACCCTCTATAGACCCTGCTAGAGTCTACAAAGATCTAAATATGTTCCATCTAACAGCCATCACTAGGATCTTTGTCAAAGAATCCACCGGTACTATACAACAGAATAGCAATGAAGTACAAACTATTTCCTTAATAGATCCTGCTGAAATCAGAAAAGAAGCCAAGAAGCATGGAACTAAATTCATTCATTTTGGATGCATACGCATCGGTATTAATGCTCTTGTGCACAAAGGAATAAATGCATATGTCCTTTGTATTTTAAGGGATCTTACGCACAATAAGTTTACTGACTCCATCATTGGAGGGATAGTAGCCCCATTATCAAATGGTCCAGTTTATTTTGACTGTTATCCTAATTTCTCTGTCTCTGTCACTGATGAAACCCTTGGAGATATATTGAAGCTACAGATCCTAACCACGGGATTTGATATGAAAGCTAAGAGACAGAATATTGCTATTCTTGCTAAAGGGTGTTTCAGATACACCAATACAATGTATCCTGCAGTGCTGCATGCTCCCAGTAAAGACTCTTTGACAAGTACTCTTGTCCTGACCGATGCCTTAAATCAAAAGGTTGAGCATAGTACTATCAGATGGGATGAACTCAAGTTTCCTATTGACTGGGTCATAGACACTCCTAAAGTACCCATCCAGAGGGCCATCACCTCTGCACAAATTAAAGAAACAGATGGCTCTGCAGTACTATCATTTACTCAGTCTCCATTTTCAAGAAGTGCATCCTGGCCAAAGCCATCCAGAAGTCCTCCTCCCATACCACGATATTGTATGCACTTATCACTTCAGTCTCTAGCTAGACAAATGGGAGAAGTACCCTTTCCTGTACAGTGTCCTGATTGTAATGATTTGATTAGTTTATCATCTTTATCTACATCTGTTTCTGCTTCTAACCAAGCATTTTCTCATGATAATCATAATCCTAGAACTAATCTCCCCCCTCCAACTACTGCTAAAGATGTCTATCCACATCCCCAATGTACAGAAATTCCTTTTCCTCATGACTCACATTGCCTTGTCATAAAAAGAAGCTTAGATGAAGAAATTGTGGAAAGATTATCAAAACCCTTTGGTAAAAATCTGAGAAAACCATCCTCGACTGAAGTCAGACGATATCTTAGGCTTGCAAAAGGATGTCCTAGAAGCCAGGTCTCAGAGACATGGATGAAAAATATGATGAATTGGGATCTATACACGCATCCTAGATCTACTGCTTTTGCAACATCTACAAATCTGACTGAGAAAATCTCTCTAGCCACAGAATGGAAAGAGTATATGGAGAAATATGACATATACTTATCCTTCTATGAATGGTATTATACAAGGCTTACAATAGATCCTCAGCTAGTCCCTATAAGTGCTCCACTCATGGCATGCCCTGTGACTACACTTTCAATCTCTGATCTTGGTGGAGAATTGAAAAAGCTCAAAACAAAGCAGACTGAGGAACAAACCAAAAAAGAAGAGGAAAAGACTGAAGAGGAGTGCAAACTCAAACACCAGCAATATCATATTCTGGCACAAATCAGAATACAAGATTTACATTTCAAGTTGAAGACTCTGCTAGATACTGGTTCTGATTTGAATCTCCTCAATAAACATGTGGTCCCAGTAGCATACTGGGAAAAGACAAATTTAACAGTTTCTGGGTTAGGAAATATCCTAACAAATATTTCCTTTTTTATCCCTAAAGCCACTATTTCTTTTGATTCCTATGGACTAGACCTTAAATTCTTTCTAGCAGATATACCTATTGCCTGTGTCCTTGGCACCCCTTTCCTAGCAGTTGTTTCTCCCCATGGCACAACAGAAGTATCCCCAAATCAGCCTGGATACTTTATTACTCTAAATGGGCATAAGACAGTCAAACTGCCTTTTATCTCTGTGCCGAAATGTACTGATTCAGTAGAGATAAACATGTTTAAGGCTAGAAGAATTTCTGAAATAAAATCTCTGCAAACTAGCCTAAGAATTGAAGAGCAGCTGGAAGATCCTAGAATCAAGGCCCGCATTGAATACTGGTATAAGTTATTTTCAGAGCAAGTCTGCTCTGAACATCCTACTGCTTTTTGGAGACAGAAGAAGCATGTTGTTTATTTACCCTACAAGGAAAATTATGCAGGAAATCCATGCAAGAGCAGAGCAATCCCTATGAATGCCGA
The DNA here is from genome assembly GCA_009831015.1 of Picea engelmannii. Lineage (NCBI taxonomy): Eukaryota > Viridiplantae > Streptophyta > Pinopsida > Pinales > Pinaceae > Picea > Picea engelmannii. The sequence goes on along the minus strand of ML829242.1, from coordinate 4,426 downwards.
ATACCAGAAATTATGTGCTGATGAAATCCAAAGTCTATTAGAAAGAGGTTTAATCAGACAATCTACAAGTCCTTGGAATTGTTATGGATTTTATGTAAATAAGCATTCCGAGCAGATCCGTGGAGTGCCTAGACTAGTTGTAAACTATAAGCCACTCAATAAAGTATTGGCTGATGATACCTATCCTATACCCAACAAGAGCAATCTAGTGGCTCAGATAGCTGGAGCAAAAATCTTTTCCAAATTTGACCTTAAATCTGGATTTTGGCAAGTTGCTATTGCTGAAAAAGATAAATTCAAAACAACCTTTAATGTCCCAGCAGGTCATTATGAATGGAACGTTATGCCGTTTGGGCTTAAGCATGCTCCTTCAAAATTTCAAAGGGTTATGGATGAAGCTCTCCAGCCTTATTTTGCCTGGCTTATTGTATATATTGATGATATTTTAATTTTTTCCTCTTCCATCGAACAACATATGAAGCATCTCCAAAAGTTTCTTCATGCTTGTCAACAAGCAGGTTTAGTTTTGTCCAAGAAGAAAATGGAATTGTGCCAGACCGAAATCAAATTTCTTGGACATATTGTATCAAAAGGTCAGATTTCTCTACAACCTCATGCTATAGAATTTGCCAACAAATTCCCTGACCAAATTCTTGATAAAAAGAAACTCCAAAGATTTTTGGGTAGCTTAAACTATGTAAGCCATTTTTACAAAGATTGTGCAAAAGACCGGAAAATCCTGAATACTCGGTTGCAAAAGGAACCCAGTCTCTGGACAGAAGCCCATACCAGGGCCGTCAGAAATATCAAAGAAAAAGTGAGACATTTGCCTATCCTTCATGTTGCAAATGAAAAATGGCTAAAAATAGTAGAAAGTGATGCAAGCAATCTTGGGTGGGGAGCTGTCCTCAAACAGAAAAATCCTCAAGGCCTAGAAGAAGTCATCCAGTTTGCCTCTGGCCTGTGGAGTTCAGCTGAACAAAACTACTCCACTTTAGATAAAGAAATCAAGGCTGCTCTCAACTCTATTTATAAATTCGAGTTATATCTTATTTATAAAAAATTCCTTTTAAGAACTGATGCCGCAGCCATGAACAAAGTTCTCCATAAAGAATTAAATAATCCTGGAGATCACAAATTTGCCAGATGGCAAGCATTGTTCAGCAATTTTGATTTCGACATTGAACATATCAAAGGTTCTACTAATTCTTTGGCTGATTTTATGAGCAGAGAACATTTGCAGCATGTTCACCAGTCTCTTATTATTTCAATACAACTCAGAGACAACAATGAACAAATTGAAAACATTCCAGACAGAATGGCTTGGGAAGATTACCAACAAGTTTGGGTTCCAAGATGGGGATTGAGGCAAAAGAAGATATTGAGTCCTGCTACTCAAATGCTATATTCTATTCTAGTTCCAGAAGTTCGCCGGCAAGGACCTTCAAATCTTCTATCTCCTATTATTCAACAAGATACCAGGCAAGCTATTGAAGCAGGGACTCATTTAGCAGAATGGTTTCATGATATTGACTTAATATGGCAAATCGAAGAGGTGGAACAGAAGCAGAAATACTATTGCCTTAATAGACCAAGATCACTCTTCCAGTGGCCAGAACAAAATAGTGATATCATTTTTCCTGAAACTTGCTATAATTATTATGAGTATTATCGCCTTTGGTGGAATCTATTTTATCAAGAAGATACTTATTTTCTTGTTAAATTTGGCTGTGTAAATTCTGCTACAAACTGTAATCCACCAACTTGGCTCTACTCCTGGTGGCAAGACTTTGGTATAAATCGAGAAGAAGCTGACCCTAGTATCCTGGCTCGATTTTGGCAGCTACACTATGTTCAAGATCTGAATTTTCAAGGGCCTAATGACCAGGAACTCTACCAGTTATATATCCAGAACCATTTCCAATGGGGTATCAAAATACAGACCCTTCTCCAACGACAGAATGGTATATTACAGTATGTCAGAAAAATCTATACGAAAAGTTGGGATATTCTGTATTATCCAGCAAATTTTTCAACTCATATTGAAAATGATTGATGAACTGTTGTAATTCATGTCTAGATAGCCGACAGTGGCGCTATTCGTTTTCCGTGGGTTGTCGTTATCAACTCCACAGTGTAACAATGTACATACATAGATAGGTGTCAGGTCTTGTCTAAAAGTAATCATGAAGACTCGGAGCACTTCTCCAACGTTTGGTGCGGATTGACCCACATCTTTATGATTACTTATCAGTCTACTGTTTAATAAAGTATTGTCGGATCATTCGGTCCCACAAATCCTACTTTCGGAGATTTGTTCAAGGAATCATGCGTGACCCCCTTGTCAAATCTTTGCTTTAATAAAGATTGTATGATACGAGATCCCCTCGTGAACTGATGTGGTGGCCAACACATGGGGCCATGAGTCATGTCTTGTATCTACCTCAATCATGCCTCTCCTCCACAAAATTGTTATATAAGGAGGGTGAGACTCTCATTTGAGGCATTCGAAGTCAGTGTGAGTTTGAGTCGACTAGCTTCCCTCTCTTTGAAGCTTGAGTCTTTCTGTCAGTCCTTAGGGTATTGTGATAAGCCTGCGCGATCTGGCTCAGCCAGCGTGAACCTAAAGTGGCAGCAATACAAGAAGAAGCTAGTACCTCTGACTCAAATGGTCTAGCTAATATGTTCTCTCTCAGTCGTTCTCCTACTATAAATGAAGCAAATCTTGAAATAGTTGAGGAAAACCCTCAGGTTGCCTGGAAATTACCCTCTATAGACCCTGCTAGAGTCTACAAAGATCTAAATATGTTCCATCTAACAGCCATCACTAGGATCTTTGTCAAAGAATCCACCAGTACTATACAACAGAATAGCAATGAAGTACAAACTATTTCCTTAATAGATCCTGCTGAAATCAGAAAAGAAGCCAAGAAGCATGGAACTAAATTCCTTCATTTTGGATGCATACGCATCGGTATTAATGCTCTTGTGCACAAAGGAATAAATGCATATGTCCTTTGTATTTTAAGGGATCTTATGCACAATAAGTTTACTGACTCCATCATTGGAGGGATAGTAGCCCCATTATCAAATGGTCCAGTTTATTTTGACTGCTATCCTAATTTCTCTGTCTCTGTCACTGATGAAACCCTTGGAGATATATTGAAGCTACAGATCCTAACCACGGGATTTGATATGAAAGCTAAGAGACAGAATATTGCTATTCTTGCTAAAGGGTGTTTCAGATACACCAATACAATGTATCCTGCAGTGCTGCATGCTCCCAGTAAAGACTCTTTGACAAGTACTCTTGTCCTGACCGATGCCTTAAATCAAAAGGTTGAGCATAGTACTATCAGATGGGATGAACTCAAGTTTCCTATTGACTGGGTCATAGACACTCCTAAAGTACCCATCCAGAGGGCCATCACCTCTGCACAAATTAAAGAAACAGATGGCTCTGCAGTACTATCATTTACTCAGTCTCCATTTTCAAGAAGTGCATCCTGGCCAAAGCCATCCAGAAGTCCTCCTCCCATACCACGATATTGTATGCACTTATCACTTCAGTCTCTAGCTAGACAAATGGGAGAAGTACCCTTTCCTGTACAGTGTCCTGATTGTAATGATTTGATTAGTTTATCATCTTTATCTACATCTGTTTCTGCTTCTAACCAAGCATTTTCTCATGATAATCATAATCCTAGAACTAATCTCCCCCCTCCAACTACTGCTAAAGATGTCTATCCACATCCCCAATGTACAGAAATTCCTTTTCCTCATGACTCACATTGCCTTGTCATAAAAAGAAGCTTAGATGAAGAAATTGTGGAAAGATTATCAAAACCCTTTGGTAAAAATCTGAGAAAACCATCCTCGACTGAAGTCAGACGATATCTTAGGCTTGCAAAAGGATGTCCTAGAAGCCAGGTCTCAGAGACATGGATGAAAAATATGATGAATTGGGATCTATACACGCATCCTAGATCTACTGCTTTTGCAACATCTACAAATCTGACTGAGAAAATCTCTCTAGCCACAGAATGGAAAGAGTATATGGAGAAATATGACATATACTTATCCTTCTATGAATGGTATTATACAAGGCTTACAATAGATCCTCAGCTAGTCCCTATAAGTGCTCCACTCATGGCATGCCCTGTGACTACACTTTCAATCTCTGATCTTGGTGGAGAATTGAAAAAGCTCAAAACAAAGCAGACTGAGGAACAAACCAAAAAAGAAGAGGAAAAGACTGAAGAGGAGTGCAAACTCAAACACCAGCAATATCATATTCTGGCACAAATCAGAATACAAGATTTACATTTCAAGTTGAAGACTCTGCTAGATACTGGTTCTGATTTGAATCTCCTCAATAAACATGTGGTCCCAGTAGCATACTGGGAAAAGACAAATTTAACAGTTT
>ML829241.1:135225-152344 GCA_009831015.1 Picea engelmannii | reverse complement strand
ATAATAATAATGACATGATTAATCCACAATGGGGATTTAATCCAATAATAATAAGAATGCTCTTCGCAGTTACATTATTTCAACATTATCTTCTTATGTCATTGGCCCACATGACTGGTTCTGGGTTCATGTTGTAGTTGCCTCTATATGTCGGACAAGCTCGGCAACAAGACTATGTTAATTTCTATTTGTTTTTCTTGCTCCTTTATCAATCTATCGTTGTCAACCTTGAAACTCTGTAATTCATCCTTGAGGATCCTTATAGTTTCAACCAGATTGGGAGGGGTTTCCATCACCCTCCTTTCGTCCTATTCTTTGTCTCTATTGTGGGAACCATCCCCCACTTCATGACGCATCACCATCCTTTATTCTTGAATTTTTTCCGTGATTTACTGTCTGCTCGAGTGTTGACAAAAACACTTATTGTTAGCTAACAGTCTATTAGTTCATGAACAATACACGGTTCAATTTCTTAAATGCACACACAGTAGAAATTTTCATTATTTTCTTTAATAATATTTTTAACTAGACTTTTTAAGAAAAGGTAAGGTAGAGTGTCACTCTTTTAAAAGTACTCCAAATAGAGTTTTAAGTGACTCGTCCATGAGCCCAAGAAGACCAAGTGTTGTAAGCATGCTCCGATACCAATTTGTAACACACCCACGATGGGGTCAGAAATAGAAAAAAAAAATCGTTCTCCTTTCAGGAACAAATCCTCTCTTTCTACTGATCCTAAATTGGAAAGTAGGGGAACCATCCTGAACTCCTAGTCAAGGATCTCTGATTCTAGAACCAGACAACTCTTTGAGACCTTAGTGGTCTCGTTCTATAATTAAACGTATCCCCTTCTGAGTTCCTAGTGCGATTCTAATAGTACCTGCGACCTTCCCCTTCGCACTTGTGAAATCTATGAGTTTGAGCGCTAGACCCCTTTTGACAAACTCCTCCACATGACCACTCGCAGTGACCACGAGACTTACAAAAAGGTGCTTCACGATCTTAGGCCTCGTGTGTTTTTCTATGGGCCAGACCCATTACTCCAGATTTTCAATTTCTCGATCAACGAATCGTCCGGGCGCTAGCTCTTCCCACTAGGCCCCTTCGATTGTGTCATGGCTATAAATTTGGGCCCAACTACCAAGCACTTCGAGAATTCATGCTTCGCATCTCCCAAGGGCAGTTCACTTCTCTTCTCTGAAGTATGATATGCAAAATCCCTCCAAGACCCAATCTACAGTCCACACTCTCCCTTCGATCGATGACTTTGATCAAATCGCGAGCTCACGTTTCAGGTGTTTGGATATGAGACAACCATAACTATTATGATCCCTAAACTCCTGAACTCTGAGCTCCGCTCACCTAAGATCAACAGTATGAGACTCCCCATGATCTAACGGTCCAGACCTTCCCTTAGTGAATCGAGACTTCGAGTTTTGGGATTTTGGAAATTAGTTCACTCACCTTTTTTCTAGAAGTCCAATATACAAACTTCTGATAGTGTCATATCAACGATACACGATCATCTATGATCCTTTGGTCCAAATAAACTTGTGATTTCGGACCTTGCAAGTTATCACAACTCTACTTTTGACTTTCCTGATTTGTGAATCAACGAAATGTTGATCTCCTGCCATGTGTCCTGTCTCGGTTGACAGTTCCGATGATTTTGGAACTTTGGGACCTTGCAAAGTCCACTCTCTTGGGAACTTTCAAGGCTTTGGGCCTTGTGCACTTTTGTAACGTTCCCTCGGCCACCCGCAGGCTGGGGTACGCCACTTCAGAGCAACCTTTCATGCTCTGACACCAGTTAGTAACATTCTCAACCTTTACAGGACGAACCATGCTACTCTTGGGAAAATTTTTCGTTCCCTTTTACTGTGGAACATACGGTAACATACCTAGTAGTCAACTGAGGCATACCACATAAATTTACTCTTTAAACTGCATACATCTAAAACATATACACACAACATTCTTGCGGAAGATTTACATATAAACATAAACAAACAATTACTTTCGGTAACATACGACTTTTATACTGAAATAACAGTAACTACAGATATGCAACATTTACAGGGAATTGCCCATAAACATACAGGCAATTATAATCACATATACGATAAATTGTAACATAGGCGTGTAAATAAAAAAGCAACATATCATTTTATCATATGGTACTTATCTTAGAAATATTGTCACCAACTGCGTACAGACCGTCCACGAACCTCCCAACCATAGAATACACTATTCATCACTCTCAATAGTGAGTCACCCCCGAGATGGGACTGAGCTCCACCCAGGGAAAAGGGCTCCTATCGAGGCTAAGGCTCATGGGAAACAAGAAAGACTCTGTCTCAGGTGCTCACTCAACTAACATCCTACAACCTCTCATTCCCCACATGCCTGTACCACCCAAGGAAGTGTGTCCCTTCTCTTCTCAACATTCCCTCGGCTGCCCCACTTTGCTTCTAGGGCTTCAACAATAGGCCGGATTGGAAGTCTCATAGTGTTGTAGCTGCAGTTTATCACCTTCGGGAATCAATCCCCATCAATTCTCTCGCTCAGAGAATTTCTCACGGGCCTGACAACTTGCTTCTTCAATCCCACTCCAAGCTAACCAGGTACACCAACTGAAAATGGCTATGGAAACAAACTCCTAAATGGTGAAATGGTTGTCTCAAGGATAACATAATGCATGAGTGAAAATGGTCATGGAATCATTGACTGGATAACTGAGTGTGGAAAGAATCAATGTGAACTCTTCATGGAAGTGATGGTGAGAATGATGGTCAGGATACCATAAGGTATCTCATGAAAAAATCACCAAATGAGCTAAGTCCCCCCCCCACGATATGAATGCATGTCCCCAACTTGACACTTGTCATATCAGAAGTTACTTTGGTCCACTTGTCCCCAACCTTAGAACTTAGTATAAAATAATTATCCATACGTTATGCTTTAGGAAATATTAATATAATATTCCATTGACTTTTGGCCCTCCCTTTCCCTAACTGGTAAAGTTTAATCCCCCATCTCTTTTATCGTGGTCGGTCTGCGTGCGATGATGCATTTTATATTAATCATGATTCATGTACAAAGTAGGTGCATTTCCCTTTGACATCTAGGCGTTCTGGCCTAATACCAAAACATAAGCATCCCATATTATAATAACCGACTCACCAGCCTATAACACATATCATATACACGAGGCTCGTTATCCTTCATACTGCGTGCGGTATCCTAGAATGTGCATATTACATCATTTTATTGTGCAGTTCATGCATGCACTATGCCACATGATGTGCATTACCAAATGAGGTCAAAAAAACTCACCAGCTTAAGTACATTTATATTATATTTACAATTGGGTTCGACCCAAGGATATTACAATCCCCTCCCCTTATTTATGCACTGTCCTCAGTGCATCATACACCCATATATAACAGAGTTTTCAAAAATCTTCAAAAAGATGCAGGTATTCTATCCGCATTGCATCTTCATGCTCCCAAGTAGCATCCTCAGGACCGTACCAGGTCCATTGAACCTTTACAAGCCCTATGGCTCGGTTTCAGAGCTATTTGACTTTCTGGTCCAAAATGTGCACTGGATGCACTTGAAAAGCACCTTCTTGCTCCACCTGAATCACATTCCAATCAATAACATGATTAGCATCAGGTATATATTTCTTTAGCAATGATACATGGAAGACATTATGAACAGACATAGAGTCAGACAATGCAATCATATAAGCAACTGGTCCAATCCTCTCTAGGATTTCAAAAAGGCCACAAAATCTAGCTGCCAACTTAGCACAGTTTCCCAACTTCAGGGAACTCCTATTAGCTTTCACTTTCAGGAAAACATGATCACCCACTTTGAATTCTCTGTGGGTTCTGTTCTTATCGACATAACTTTTTTGTCTGTCTTGGACAACTTTTAAATTCTGCTTTATTTTTTTCATTTGGTCCTCCATTTCCCTGAGAAACTCTGGCCCAACTATTGTCCTATCAGCTGGGTTATCCCAACTCACTAGAGTATTGCACTTTCTGCTGTAAAGTGCTTCAAATGGGCTTATCTTCAATGATGCCTGATACCCATTGTTGTACACGAATTCTACCAAGTGTAGGTAGTCTTCCCATTTCGATGGTTTGTCCATCACATACATTCTCAATAAATCTTCTATTACCCTGTTCACCCTTTATGTTTGTCCATCAAACTTAGGATGATAAGTTGTACTAAAGTTCATATTCATTCTGAATCCTTTGAACAATCCTTTCCAGAAATTCGAGGTGAATTTCGAGTCTCTATCAGATACAATTGTTTTAGGAATCCTGTGCAATTGTGCCACTTCCTTCATGAAAATATCAACAACCTCTATTGCCTTGTGTGTAGTTTTCAGTGGAATAAAATGGGCAACTTTCGTAAGCTTGTCCACCACCACCATGATCGAATCATGCAGCTTGCCTGTTCTAGGCAATCCTATAATAAAATCCATTGTCACCACTTCCCACTTCCATTCAGGAATGGTTAAAGGTTGCAGTAATCCTGCTGGGTGCCTATTCTCATCTTTCACTTTCTGGCATTCCATACATCTAGCAATGTACTCAGTGATCTCTTTCTTCATACCTGGCCAAAAGTAATGCCTCTTGATCGCTGCCATGATTTTCTGATATCCAGGGTGCCCTGCATAAGGAACATTATTCATTTCATGCAAAATCATACATTTCAAGTCCTAGACATTTGGAACAAAATTCCTATTCTTGCGCAACATTATTCCATCCATTCTCAACTTATAATTATCCACCTTATGAAGCATCTTACCTTGCTGCAACATTGCTACCAATTCTTTGTACTACAGATCTGCATTTGCAGCCTCCAAGATTTTTCTTTTAATATCAGTTTGGTACATGCTAATGGCTGTAGCATGTAATTCATGCACCTTCCTACTGAGTGCATCAACTACTTTATTCTCTTTCCCCTTGATATGCTTTATATCAAAGTCATATTCGCTTAGAAATTCTAACCATCTGCTTTGTCTAGCGTTTAGATTTGGCTGATCAAATAAATATTTCAGACCATTGTGGTCTATTCTTAGCTCAAACCTCTTTTCGATGAGGTAGTGTCTCCATTTCCTCAAGGCATGCACTATGGCTGCCAACTCCAAATCATGAGTGGAATAGTTTCTTTCATGATCCTTCAACTTCCTCGATTCATAACATATGACAAACACATTTTGACTGAGGACTCCACCAAGTCCTTCATTACATGCATCAGTGCATACGATGAAATCTTCTTCTAGGTCTGCGATCCTTAATATTGGAGCACTTGTCAATAATTGTTTCAAGTGTTGAAAACTTTTCTCGCAATCCAGTGTCCACTAAAACTTCGCTCCCTTTCTTGCAAGGAAGTGATTGGGTGTGAAATCTTTGAGAATCCTTCAATGAATCTTCTGTAGTAGCCTGTGAGACCCATGAATGATCTCACCTCTACCACATTCTTCAGTACTGACCATTATCTAATGGTCTCTATCTTCTCAGGATCCACTGCTATCCCATCTTTTGAAATGATATGCCCCAAATAATGAATCTGTTTCTGATAGAATGAGCACTTGATCAATTTGGCATATAAATGAAACTCCCTTAATAATTGAAACACCATTCTCAAATGATGTTCATGCTCTTTCTCTGACTTGGAATATATAAGAATTTCATCCAAAAAGACAATGGCAAACTTGTCCAAATACTCTCAGAAAACACCATTCATTAAGCACATGAAAACAGTTGGTGCATTTGACAACCCAAATGGTACCACTATGAACTCATGATGACCATACCTTGTCCTGAAGGCGGTCTTGCTAATATCTTCTTCTTTAATTCTTACCTGAAGGTATCCAGATCTGAGATCTATCTTTGAAAATATCTTTGCACCCTTCAATTGATCAAAGAGGTCATCAATCCTTGGTAGAGGGTACTTGTTCTTAATAGTCACTTTATTCAACTGTCTGAAGTCTATGCACAACCTTAGTGTTCCATATTTATTTCTCACAAACAAGACTGGGGCACCCCAAGGTGACACACTTGGGCATATATACCCCTTCTTCAGAATTTCTTTAAGCTGCATTTGCAACTACTTCAATTCTGGTGTACTCATTCTTTAAGGAGTCTTTGATACCGACGCTGCTCTAGGCACCAAATGTATAGAGAAATCAATGTCTCTCCTTGGGGGTAGTCCGAGTACCTCCTTGAACACATCTTTAAAATCTTCCAGGACTGCATAATATTCCAAATTTGGCACCTTATCTCTAGGTGTATCTACCAAATGAGCTGCAATTATTTGGCATCCTTTTCTGTAACACTTCTTCAGTTGTAATGCTGAAATTTCTCTAATGGTTACTACCCTAGGAATTCCCTATACCTTCCTTAGTTCCCCTTCCTCATCCAGGCAAGTAAATGCCTTGTTGTGACAGTCTAAGAGAGTGTGATGTTGGTCCAACCAATCCATCCCAATTAGATAGTCATAGGAACCTAAAGGCAAGATGTTTAAATCCGCCTTGGTGTTCAGTCCATTCATGTATATGAGGCATGACTTAACCATCTCATTAACATTTCTTCTGGCTCCTGTAGCTGGTTGTACCAACCAGGATTTCCCATGCTTGCTTCTTGGTAATTGCAAACTTTCCACCATCTTATGGTCTATATAACTATGACTAGCTCCTGAATCAATTAAAATAGAAAGGGTTTGGTTGTTGATCATACCTTCCACTTCAATCATGTGGGACTGATACTCTGCTTTCTTATGGCTGCATAAATCCTTGGCACATATTTTCCCATGTCCTCCACTGTTTCAGCTTGCTATACATTGTGAACAACCCTACCTTTTTCACCTCTGTGAGGAAAATCTCTGAACCTATGGTCCCCTTTACAACCCTAACATTGCATAGGTGGTTGTCTTGGTCCTTGACTCCCTGTGTCAATCCTTCTGGGTTCTTTAGGCATTTTTTTTCCTGGTGGATTATTTCTGAAGAATGGTGGCTTAGCTCCCTTCTTCCTCTGATCCATATTGAATTTCTTATTGTCTTCCCAAGCCTTTTGGAAAGCTAGCCTTACTTTCTGCTGATCATATAAGCATTTATCTCTCCTTATGGTATCTTCTAATGTCTTGGGGTCATCATACTTTATTTTGTCACTGATGAACGATGGCAATCCACTTAAATACCTTTGAATTTTGACTGTCTCATCATTGATGAAAGAGACATACTTTAGCAATTCTAGAAAAATTCTCTCATATTCATCTATGGTCATACTTCCAAGCTTGAGTTCAAAGAACTCTTTCATTTTCTTGTCATAATTCCCTCCAAGTAACACTTTTCTCTACAATGTGCTAGACTTGTACAAGTTGATCCCACCACATGGAGGCCTTTCCTTTGAGTTGATAGATAGCGATTCTACCTTCTACATGAGAAGAATAATTATGCAATTGAAAATACTTCCTCATGCCTAGTAACCATGTTTCTACATCTTCATCCTTCTTGTGCTCACCATCAAATGTAGGAGGTTTGATTTTGTTCATTTCTCCTTGCAGCTCATCCACCCCAGATCTCTTATACCTTCTGACAGGGGATAGACTCGAGTTGTTGCCTACTCTCTTATTGGAATGCCTTTGGGAATGATGGTGATGTCTACTAGCACTTTTTATTTTTCTTTTCTCCTCTAAAGGTTTGTGACTCCCAGATTTACTTGAGCTACTCTCCCTAACCAATTTATTTTCTAATCTGCTCAAACCCTCCAATAGCTTCATGTTGAAGTCATCCTGCTGCTCTTTGGCTTTCATAAGCCTTTCATTATCAGCTGTATGGCTTTGGACATCCTTCTGCAAATTCTTAAGGGTCTCAGCCATATTCATATCTTCATTCCTTTCTTCTCCATGTCTGTTGGAGTTCGTTCCTTCCATGCCAAAATGGACATCCACCCCTATGCTCTCATCTTGCTGACTATAATTCCCCCATGCTTCTTCCATTCCTATGGACTTTGCACTGATCTGATCTGATCGAGTTATTGTTAATTCTGCAAAACGTGCAACCATCATAACTTATCAGGCTAACAATTCAAAATTTCATGAGAATATGCACCATTTTGATTCAATATACACATCATAATTATCACTCCCGATTTCCTGGTGTTATCACCACAAAAATTCTAGATAAGACCTAAGTCTCGAAAGCACAGATGTGCAGTGCCTTCCGATATACACTTGTGCAAGAAGGTGGTTTTTCGAAACCACTTTTTCCAAGACGCGGTATCACGTGTCTCAACATTTCAAATCCACCACTCGTGGAATGAGAAATGGCTTAGTCAAATCACCCTACTTCGGTCATTTGGTACTTGTTGGCACAGGGGCAGACCCAGGGTTCAACGCTCAAGAGTGCACCAACAAAGCCCTAACTACTGGCCCTTTCGGCAACACCTGTGAAGCAGATGAAGTCTCACCCAAGGTAGAGGCAGGGGTGGTTGCAAGACTCAGGTGTCTGCAACCTTAGATGGGACACAGATCTATGATTATATCCTTTATAGAGCACTTAGGATTGTTCATTCATCACTATTCACCCTTATTGTACTTCACAGATAAGACAAAACATCGCAGTACTTGCTCAAATATAAGATATTTCAGTTCTTAGCAACATCAAAACATATTATATCCTGTAGATCAGCACTAAGCATCCTCATACACATCAAATATACTATTCATATACATCTAGAGAATCAAAAAGCATAAGAAAATCTATCTAATCATGGCATAACACTTAGCAAGATAGTGAAAACACAAGGAAGCAACAACACAAAGCATGACACACAAGTTTACGTGGTTCACCCCCACCCTAGGGCTATGTCCACAAAGTCTTATTCTTCTTTATTAGCTTTGGTCAATATGATTATAACATAGAGCTTAACTATACTCTACATAGGACAAGAGATCTGCACGCACCTCGCCAGATCCTCCTTCCCTGAGTAGATCTAACACAGAGCCTTCTTACAATCTGTGCACTCAACACTTACAACACTTGCACTCGGCTCTGCAAGCCTCTTACAATCATGCGCAGAGCATTTACATTCGATCACATAGATCTAATTACTAGCACTAAGCCATCAACTCCTCTTACATTTCCTAACTACTTATTTATACTTTACAACATAGGCCTAAACATGGGTAAACCCATGGGCCAACATCCCTTTCCCATTACATTAACCAAAAACCCTAAAAGGGCCCCAAAAGTGGGTCGAGATCCTGTGATCTCTGCTTCGCCTGGCGCTCCATATTTGACAGGTTGTCGATGTCCAAAAATGGTCAAATATGACCAATTGTTCTGCAAAACTTGGTCAAGGGCCAATAATCCCCAAGAATTCACCTGTGACCCATCCCAAGTCACTCTGGTCTGATCAACTCTACTTCGAATGTATTGAGCTTGACCTGAGCTACTTCGACCTGCTGCAGTGTGACAACCTCTTGCTCAGTGAAATCCTAGATCACTGCGTCATTTACTGGACCTTACATGCATTGTTCTACAGTGATGACAACCTGTTCAATATCGAATGCCTAGCTCTCAACTTCAATGAATAGTTGACATGATTTCTCTTGGAGTGGTTGAATTCGTTGAGATACTTCCATGAATTTACTTTGCAGCATGTGTACCTGTTGTTGTGCGGTGATTTTTTATGGAAATCGCTTCATTCTCTCGACTGGGGTCAAGGCCTTCAGCTGCGCCTGTAGTGTATCTGCATGCTGCTTTTCCTCTTGGAGCTGTGCTTCTAATGTCTGCAGTTCTAGGTTCTCTATGAGGTTCACATAGGTCTGGGCGCTTCTAGCGATCAACTGCTTATATTCCAAAGCCAAGGTTTTTAATCGGCCAACTGCACTACGGGCAATTGCTTCCCTCAAATCTCTTACTTCTTGTGGAGTCTCAGGCACGATACGAAGTCCTAGATCTGTGATACACTGCTGAAGTTGCTAGATTACTTCTTCAAGTTGTGCCACCTGCTGTGGTACACATTATTCAATTTTTACTTCAATGACCGTCACAGAGCGAAGTGCTCTATGAACTCTTTCCTATACTTCTAGTTGCTCTGCTAGCAACTGGTCCTTTCTCTGCTGTAACTATGCTTTTTCCTCCTCCCACTTCGCTTGTAAGGCAAGTTGTTCCTGTTTTTCCTTCCTCTGTTGTACTATATGTGTGATTTGTACTTGTGCCAAAGCCTGGGTGGCTTGCGTTGTGTCTTATTGAGCTTGTCGAAGGTGAGCTTCAACTTTCTCAGTGATCTGGCATAATTGGGTGGGCTCATCACCTGTTCCTGTTGTTTCAATTGTCAAGGGCACCGTAGAAACTGCTCTTCTGGACCGGAGTGCCTACTGCACTTATTGAAATTCACCCTTGATTCGACTGAATATCTCCTCCTACTTCACTTCTTGCTTGTCTGCGATCTCTAGTGAAGCATCATTCAACACAACGATCAAGAAGTCGAAGTCATCCTGTGTAAGGGTAGTCTTGAACATAGTCCGGGTGGCCTTAGTTTTCTTCCGGGATGAGGGCTTAGGTGGGGTAGTCTTCCTTTTCTTGGAGGGATCCTCCTCCTCTCCAGGTGGAGTAACCTCGCCTTTGTTTTTCTCAACTTTTGTGGCACCTAGTTCTTCACTGTCACCTCCCTTCACAAGTGAGATCGAAGTGGTCTTCGTGGATGTGCTATGGACATCTTGAATTTCCACATCCTTCTTAGTCTTGCATGGTCCAGGTGTATCCGACATAGCTTCAGGTCTATCCACAT
Source organism: Picea engelmannii (assembly GCA_009831015.1). NCBI lineage: Eukaryota > Viridiplantae > Streptophyta > Pinopsida > Pinales > Pinaceae > Picea > Picea engelmannii. The sequence goes on along the minus strand of ML829241.1, from coordinate 141,530 downwards.
CGGACATCTTTGCAGGGTCTGCTGCAATAAGGAGGTTCGTCGACCATTCCTTGGTAATCTGCTCTAGGTCTTCTTCTATCAACTTATAGTACGAATAGAGTTGTTGTTTGTGCTCATCATCGTGCGCTGTGATATAGGTGAAGTGGAAGTCTACACTGAATTTGATCAAAGGTATAAACCTATGAAGTGTGTTTGGCGTGAGGCACGTTGTGGACTAGATTTCATTCTTTAATTGATTGTAGTAAGCGTGGAAAAAGACATTGGACTGCCATTTCTTGTTCATGTCACTGGAGTACCACAACGTACATAACTTCGTGGCCAGTGGTTCGAAGGGTTCGATCTCCAAAAATGTGGCACCTTCTGGTAGCTCCCAAGCGATGAAAGCGATGAGTATGAGCAACCAACTAAAGTGGAAGTCATACCCTTGGTCTTTCACTTGTCTGTAGTCAAGCTCTAGTTGATTTACAAGGTACTTTGCCCAGTTCATTTGTAGTCCCTCCGCGCACTTCCCTGTGAGGTCAAATAAAAACCCAGTTACCTCTGTGGGTCTATTTTTGCGAACTAACTTCCCTGCAATCAGCTGGAAACTGAGGTGCACTGCTGCATTCTCAATGGAGGCTACCTTGTAACCCAGCGTGCCCTTCTCTAGATCACCATATGTGTCTTTTATTCGCTGGGCGAGAGCGCGATCTGCGATCTTTCCAGGGTAAAACTTGTGTGGGTCGGGGACCTGCATGCTTAGCCCTGTGATCCGATTGATTAGAATCAGATCCACAGTGATACAATGGTCCAACCATAAGTATCCTCCGTGGTAGAAAGACAACAACAATTTGATGCATGCATTCACTTCCTGATCCCTCCCGAAATGCAAAATCTTCATTACATTGAGGAAGGTTGACTATGTGAGGTTATGGGTCCATTGATGAGGGACAATCTTTGGGTTCCTCCCTTTTGTGATAGTTAAGTACTTGTGCAGGGCTATCATATTGTAAACCTTGTGATCTCCAAGGTTAAAATCACTAAATTTTAGCGTAGTGAGCTTATCCTGGTCAGCACGAATTGTGTGCACTCCTTTCGGGAGGTACGCAACGACCACAACATAATCAAAGTCTCTGGGTATAGTGTCTCGATTCACTGTGCCGCTTAGTGGTTGGATATAATTAGGCAAAATACTTGGGATCATCTTCATAGTGGCGAATTCGTTTCCAAGATTAGATCGTCTTTCCAAAGGCAGTCGGGATGGTATTGCTCGAGAAGTGGAGGGGAAGCTAGCAATGCTCCCGAGGACAATGCCTATACACCTATAGACACTCCTCACTCTGACATGACTCTCTCAGTCATTAAGTCAATTAAAAATTCTTCAATGATTTTCTCAGCAACGCTGAGCTCATCTGACATACAAGCTTGGGTCAGCTAGCTTGGGTGCGAAAGGAATTTCGAGGCTACAGTGAATAGTATGGGAACAAGGAAATTCTCTCAGGGTGAGTTAATCTCAGGTTTCGTGCTCAAATTCTCACTTAGCAAAAAGTATTCTCAGTGCGTGGCATAATGGAATAAGTAGGGAAACTTAGCAATGGTCTGCTTCCAATGGGTATGATCCTTCATTAACTCTTGTTCAACCAATTATGGTTCTTTTCAACGGTTGGATGACGAACCTTTATTTCTTTTTTTCTCGTTTGAAGTGGAATTCGAGCAGATATATCGGCCTCAACGACTATATTTCTTCGTCATGGTGAAGTACTCTATGTCGTTGTTCTGATATCTCGGCGAAGCTCCAATTCTATAATTTTTCTTTCTGCGAAGTATCCTCTAGAACCTCTTGTGACCTTACAGTATTAGCCCTTTTTTTTCTTAAATTTCTAGCCTTCTTCCCAGTGAGCTTCATCTCAATAATGCTTTTACCATTCTGATGCTTATCTTAAGTTGTCTTAGTTACTTCGCGTTGTTGAAATTCTTTCCTAGGGTTCCTGGATAATACTTCTTCTGTATCAAAAATAGGTAACTCAATCTTCTGTGGATCCTCTAGTGTTCTCTTAGCCTTGACATCGGAGTTGCTATTATTAAATATCTGTGATCTTCTCTTATGTTCTTGAATCAAGTGCACGATCCTTCTGGTCATAAATTCTTTTAACTCTTGCTTCTTCTGTTCCAAAACTTCTTCTTGTTTTTGTCTAGCTTGTTCTCTATCAATCCAAGGTTTTCCTATGAGCATGGTAAACGGGGCGTTGTTTTCAATAAATTTAATAATTTCAAAGTCTTCCTCTGTCGAAGTTCCATGGGCAGTCATAGGTATTCGAGCGAGCCTTCCACATAGGTTTACTAGCTTTCCTATAATAAACTTGTTCCTCCTAGGGAAGTGATCAATGAATGCTTCCCTATAGCTTCCCAAGTTCTTTCTGTCATATTTCACTTGTGTTTCTTCATCAAGAATACAGTCAATGTCGAAGTCCCCTATTCTTGCTTCGACTTGCTCCTTTTCTTTGAAGACCTCTGATAGCCTAACATGTCAGTGATCATTCAAGGTGTCTTTCATCTATAGCAATATCTTTTCTGATTCCTTTTGAGTTTCAACAATATTTGGATCTACCTTAGGGTTTTATTCATTCAAATTCATTCTTTCAAGCCTAGCAATCATTCTAGGGCAATCCAACACTTCATGGTCCAAAGCTTTGCAACAGAGAAAACTAGGTCTTTCATCAAGGCATTCCTTAGCAAGATGTCTCGGTCTTATGCAATTGTAACAGAGGGTTAACCCTCTCTTTCATTTAAATGTTCCCCAACTTCTTCTGTACTGCGCACCAGGATCATGGTAGCTAGCCTGCAAAAAACTCTTTCTAAGATCCTGCATCCACTTGTTAGTCCAAACATTCTTTCTATGCATAGGTATAACATATCTATCATTATACTTATCAGATCTATTCATATCAAACTTTCTTTCATTGATTAATGCCCTAGTTTTGAAGCTAGGACAGAATCTATCAAGCATATCTAGATCCATGCTTTAGAAACAAAAAAAAACACTTATCTTACTTCTACAGAGAACAAATATTTCAGATCTATAAACTTTTGACTATTCTTACCTTTATTAGAGCACAAAGATTATAGATCTTACCTCTTTTCTGCAGATCTGACTTCTTTCTTTCATAAATTTCCACTTTTACTTTTCTTAGAGCACAGAGTGTTCATATCTCACTTCTTTTCTTTGTATATGATCTTCCTTTCTTCAGATATGACCTTATTCCTGGCACAAAGCTTCACAGGTCGAGTAAAAATCTGTGCACTAGGGCAACAGATCTACGCACAGAGCTTTCTTTTGCACAAAGTTTCTTCTTCCTCAGTTCCCAACAATCATAGTTTCAGGTCCCGGCAACGAAACCATTTGTTGGCACAGGGGTAGACCCAGGGTTCAATGCTCAAGAGCGCACCAACAAAGCCCTAGCTACCGACCCTTTCGGCAACACCTGCGAAGTAGATGAAGTCTCACTCAAGGTAGAGGCAGGGGTGGTTGCAAGACTCAGGTGTCTGCAACCTTAGCTGGGACATAGATCTGTGATTATATCTTTTACAGAGCACTTAGCATCGTTCATTCATCACTATTCACCCTTATTGTACTTCACAAATAAGATAGAACATCACAGTACTTGCTTAGATATAATATATTTCAGTGCTTAGCAACAACAAAACATATTAGGTCCTATAGATCAACACTAAGCATCCTCATACACATCAGATATACTATTCATATACATCTAGAGAATCACAAAGCATAAGAAATTCTATCTAATCATGGCATAGCACTTAGCAAGATAGTGAAAACACAAGGAAGCAACAACACAAAGAATGACACACAGGTTTACGTGGTTCACCCCCACCTTGGGGCTACATCCACAAAGTCTTCTTCTTCTTTATTAGCTTTGGTCAATTTGATTATAGCACAGAGCTTAACTGTACTCCGCATAGGACAGGAGATCTGTACGCACCTCGCCAAATCCTCCTTCCCTGAGTAGATCTAACACAAAGCCTTCTTACAATCCATGCACTCAACACTTACAACACTTGCACTCAACTCTGCAAGCCTCTTACAATCATGCACAAAGCATTTACATTCAATCACACAGATCTAATTACTAGCACTAAGTCATCGGCTCCTCTTACATTACCTAGCTACTTATTTATACTTTACAACATAGACCTAAACATGGGTAAACCCATGGGCCGACATCCCTTTCCCATTACATTAACCCAAAACCCAAAAAGAGACCCAAAAGTGGGCCGAGTTCCCATGATATCTGCTTCACCTAGCGCTCCATCTTTGACAGGGTGTCGATGTCCAAAAATAGTCAAATATGACCAAGTGTTCCGTAAAACTTGGTCAAGGGACAACAATACTTCACAGCCATGTGACGTCAACTAAACACCGCCATGTAATGAACTTAAAAGCTAATCATTCAAAATGGATTGGCTGAGAATGGAAATCCAATGCTCTTGTACGTAATCCGTCTACACTTCATAAATGGAATTCTATAATTACCACTCCCCAAGTATGAAGACATCTGCGTATCCATAACCGAAGTAATATCCAAAATGCTTGACTTTCTTCTCCCTATAAAAACACCTTTTGGTATCCACAACCTAAGATACATGGACAAGGCTAAATCGAGTGAGAATGGTTATTCGAGCAACATGCTAGGATTTCTTGCAAATAAGGAGGAAAGGGTCCTTGCGCACATCCTAGCAACTAAGTTTCACACAGAGCCGGCTATAGACTCTTGGTTGGAAGTCAAGCTGAATCCCACTATGAAGGATTTGGTCATCAATAGACCAATCACTAAGAAGAAAAGGAGCAAGCGACATAAGAAGGAGGAATCTATGGCTGAAGCGGTCGAAAGTGTTGAAGAGAATCAACTGGTCTAGTTAGATTATTCCTTAAAGGCAGAGATTGATAAGCTGAAATAAGTCTTCAACTAAAATAAGCATGTATCAATGAATCTTGAACAACTGGTAGCGTAGGTAAAGAGTACCAGAGATGATAGGCATGTTCTTTAAGTGACCCTTTTCACAACAGGCTAACTGTTGTCATCCCCCTTTTGTAATTTTGTGATTAATATGACTATATAAATACAGAAACAGATTTTAGGCTATTTTATTACAATTTCTATCAGGTGATGTTATGAAATAAGTTTTTCTTGTAATCTTATATTCTATTTTCATTTGTCTAAATCAAAGGAATTAAAAATCAGAATTCTTTTTAATTAATGCTTCGATGCAGTTGTGTGTTTCTTTTTCTTTTATTATTATCCAATTTAAACTCAGACTCATCTCCTTCCAAGCGACTTCGCGTGCACTAAACTTTGACCTATTCATTTACATTTATCATGCATAGCGATATCACAAGGTAAAACACTTTTCTACGCACCTAAATCTACTGTGCATTTCTTCTTCGTCGCACCGACAACTTATGTGCACTACTCTTGCGTTGTGCGTCAATATCCACTGCACACAGTTTTGGTACCGCACACTGATATTCCACATGCATTTCGTCCTATGCATGAACCAAGTCAAGTTTAACATATTCCTTCGTGCCCAATTATCTGTGCACACTACTGAATACACCGTCGCGAAACAACTTATACTCATACTTATGTGCGTACCAACAAAACTCATCTGTGTTAAGCAATACTTGCGCACCCCATGTGCACATTACTATGTGTATGCTCACCGTGCAAGGCTAAATTCAATGCGTGCATCTGCACGTAATGATCTTCCACGAGACGCCACAATTTACTGCGCACATTGGCATGTCAACATTTTTCCGCGCGATGCCAAAATTTACTGCGCGTGTCAGCATACCAACCTTTTCCATGGATACTCCATGAATCCAATTTTGGTCACCTTGAAATTACTCTTCTGTGAATATTCACTTCAACTGAACCCCTTTGGCCCATCTAAGCTCAGTGTTGAACTGAAGCTCTGATACCAATCTATAACGTTCCCCCGGCCATCCACAGGTCGAGGTACGCCACTTCAGAGAAACCTCTCATGCTCTGACACCAGTTAGTAACATTCCCAAGCTTTACAGGCTAGACCATGCTACTTTAGGGAAACTTTTTCGTTCCCTTTTACTGCGGAACATACGGTAACATACCCAATAGTCAACTGAGCCATACCACATAAATTTACTCTTTAAACTGCATGCAACTAAAACATATACACACAACATTCTTGCAGAATCTTTACATATAAACATAAACAAACAATTACTTTCGGTAACATACAACTTTTATACTGAAATAACAGTAACTACA
>ML829241.1:107069-117144 GCA_009831015.1 Picea engelmannii | reverse complement strand
CAATAATGAGGGTTTCTCTATTTCCTTTTGCTCACAGAAAGTTTCCCACCAATCTTTGACATGGGGAACGACTTTGAGGAGCGCAAAAGTAATCTTTTCTCTATTTGAAAAGTTATGGACAGAGAAATACCCTTCTAGTAGATTCAACCACTTGGATATAACATCTGCATCTATATGACCTTCAAATATAGGAATATCAAATTTTATTTGTAGCTTGAAGGAGGCGGTGCCTCCGCTCGAAGAAGATGCATCGCCTGTTGGTAGTCACCGAAGGATTTGTGAAAAATTATCCATCAACTTGTTCCTATGTTGTGTGAGGGCTTCCTCAATCAATAGTTTGAAAGGATCTCCTATCTCTTCATCTTTCTTTTCTCCTTCCATGAGAGGTCGCTTGGGTGTGCGCTATCTTTTGTCCTCAAGAGAAACAAGCTCGAGACCCAAATCTTTATACTTCGACCTCGTTGGGGACATGCATTAAGACGACAAGGAGCAGACCGCTCTAATACCACTGATCCGGATTTTATGAATAGAATGAAATGACTATAGATTATTACTAGATGTTTAACAGAGAATAACAGAGATACAGTAAAACTGGTTTTCTATTCAATATGGAAATAAGCTGAAACTGTAAAATGCAGCGGAAAGCAATCTTGCTGGAATGGTGGTGGCTTATCTCTGAGAAGAGATGTGACGACTGCGCTCATTCGCAAGAAGATCATTACCATGAGGCTCTCACGTCATTTTTAAAATAAACAGGAGTTTCAAAAACCCTAAACATCCAAAAACCTAACCCTAGGAGATGAAGTGCCAAAAGTCATGTGGGCCCTGTTTGGGTAAGTCAGTACATCAACTTCCCAGGGTCGTAACTTTTGCATACGATCTCTGTTTCAGGCGTATGATAGCCCATTGGAAATATCTATCCGAGGACTACAACATTTGCACAAAATTTCACCCAAAATTTCATAATGAAAATTTTCAACCGCAACATACCCCAAAAAACGTCGTTTAGGGCCTCAAAACGGCTCCGGAAGTTTTGGACCCGAAAAACTGCTAAAAATAGTAAATTATCAAAATTGCTAGAAAGATATTTTGAGACAGCTAGAAAAGGTGGGTGGACACCGATATCCACCTGTATCAATCCTCCATCTTTAGGAAGAAATGGTCTCCATTGCGTTGAGTTCCCCCATCAGATGAGGAAATTTCTGTTGAATTTGGCCTCGGGTGAGCCACTTGCCTTGGTGCAAGAGTTGCCCTTCTTTAATGACTCGATAAAGCTGGATCCTTTGTTGTTGAGTGTCCTTGATCTGTGTGTCCACAATATGATCATTGGATGCCTATTGTATGCAGTCAGGGTTGAGCTATGTTGGTGTCATCTGTTCTGCTACGTCTGAGGTGTCCAATAATGGTGGGAAATAAGGCCGAAGGAGGTCCACATTGAACACTCGGTGCAGGCCAAGGAAAGAAGGAATGTTGAGAAAAAAAGCATTATCCCCCACAACCTTGGTGATGGTGTACAACCCATAACGGAGTGGGTGAAGCTTCCGATGGGGTCATGTAAGGGGTTCTTTCTGCAAGTGCAACCAAACTTTGTCACCCAACTGAAACTTATGTGGAACCCGATGTTGATCATGGAGTTGCTTGTACTTTTCATTGCACTTTTCTAGGATATCTTGAACCTGTTGGCGGATGTGTTGGATCCTCTCAATGAACTGGTTGGCTTTTTGAGCCTTAGTTGGAGCAGGAGAGGAGTCGGTCGAGGTGACCACAAGGGGAAGTGCAACATCTATGGGACTCAATGGTTGGAATCCCAACCCCACCTGAAAGGGGTTGTGGCCAATTGAGCTATGCAAGGCTTGGTTGTAGATATGTTAGACATAGGGAAAACTCTCATCCCATGTGCGAGGTTGCTTGGAATTATACATGTGCAGGATATGCACAATCATTCGATTTACAACCTCAGTTTGGCCATCTATTTGGGGGTGGAAGGCCATGGATTTGGTGATCTTGGTGTCCAGCAATGACCAGAGGCTCGACTAGAATGTGCTTAGAAATCGACTGTCCCGATATGAGACAATGGTTTGTGGGATTCCAAAATGTACCTAGACTCATTCAAATAAGATCTTGGAAGTAGCTTCTGCTATGATTCTCTTCTTGCAAGCAACAAGAATCGCCATCTTAGAAAAGCGATCAACAACAACAAAAACACAGTCATTTCCCTGCTTGGTGGACGGGAGGCCCGACATGTAGTCCATTGATATGGATTCCCATGGTCTTTCAGGAGTAGGAAGAGGGGTGTACAGGCCCTATTTCTTAGTGGTTGGTTTGGAAATAGCACAGGCAGTGTAAGACCTGATATACTTGCTGACCTCCTGTCAAAGTTTCGGCCAGTAGAAATGTTTTTGTATCATCGCCACTGTCTTTTTGACATCAAAGTGTCGTGCCACCTGGCTATAGTGGGCTTCCCAGATAAAAGTTTCTCACTCACTTGAGGGAACACATATATGGCCCAGACGACACAACAACCCATCCTAAAGATGGAAATTATCGACAACTTCCTTTGCACCCAACATTTGGTAGGTGGTGGCGAAGTCCGGGTCTGTCTCATAGAGTTGGCGCCATCCAGAGGTCTCATGGCCATAGGATTCTAGCACTATGGTTAGTGACGTGACTGGTGGTATGCTAAGGCAGTCAGTGACGTGGTTGGTGCTTCCTGTTTTATACTTGATGTTGAGGTGGAATTGCTACAAGTATGTGGACCACTTTTGATGGCGGTCATTCTGCAATTTTTCTTCTGTCTGCATGAACTGCAACGACTTATGATCAATGTGGATGACTGTCTCCCTCCCAAGAATGTAATGTCTCCACTGGCGGTAGGCTTTCACAATGGAGTAAATTTCTTTGTCATAAGTAGGGTACTTACAAACAACATCTGATAGTGTCACACTATGATAGGCCACGGGGTGGATGTGTTGCATGAGAATGGCACCCAAAGCATAGTCTGAAGCATCGGTCTCAATCTCAAAGGGATACTGTAGGTCTGGTAGTGAAAGTAGTGGGGCTGAGCACAAGCGCTGCTTCAAATCATTGAACGCTTGTTATTGGGGCCGGACCCACACAAATTTCACCTTACCACCACCCCTGGTTATTTGGCTGAGGGCCCATGCAATATGGGAGAATCCCAACACAAACTTGTGGTAGAAATTGGCAAGGACCAAGAATCTCTGAAGATTAGTGAGTGTGGTTGGGGCTGGCCAGTCATGGATTACTTGGATCTTGGCTGGATCCATATGTACTCCATGGTGATCAATTATGTAGCCTAGGTAATGGACCCTGTCCATGTCAAAGGAGCATTTTTCCAAGTTGGCATATAGCTTGTGTTGTCACAGGGTGTGCAAAACCTACTGAATATGCTACAAGTGTTTGGCCCAAGTCTTGTTGTAAGTGAGCATGTCATCAAGATATACCACTACAAAATTATTGGTGAATGGTCGTAGGATATCATCCATCATCCTCATGAAATCGGCTGGAGTGTTTGTCAAACCAAAGGGCATGACCAACTATTCAAAAAGGCCTTCCTTTGACTTGAAGGCGGTCTTCCATACATCTGTTTGTTCTATTGGGACTTGGTGGTAACCAGACTTCAGATCAATCTTATTGAAGTATTTGTCCCCCATGAGTTGACCAAGGAGGTCGTCGATTCGGGGAATAGGGTACCGGTTTCTGACTGTGATTTTATTCAGTGCCCGATAATCAGTGCAAAGTCATCAGGTTCCATCTTTTTTCTGTACCAGCACGATTGGGCTCTCGCAAGGTGATGAGCTAGGACGGATGTGCCCCTTGTGGAGAAATTCTTGTATCTACCACTTGATCTCCTCATTCTCTAACAGAGAGTGGCGATAGACTGGCCCATTGGGCAATGGTGCGTCGGGGGTAAGATTGATTGGGTGCTTGACCTGGCAGTGCAGAGGTAACCTGGTAGGTGAGGAGAAGATATCTAAGTATTCTTCCATGACCTTATCTACTTGCTTCTACTATGTGGAGAGGTCGTCTGCAAAGACCCTGGATGTGGTTGTGATTTTTCTCTCATTCTGAGAGCGAACCACAAAGAAGACAAACTTCCCCGTCTGAGAGATGATCTTCCTGCATTGCTTAGCAGAGATCAAGGAAATAACACTAGGTGGAACAGCCTCAGGTATCCTGTACAATTTGTTGTTCAAAGTAATAATAACACTATGAGGCCTAGAATCACATACAACATGAAGTTTCCATAAATAAGGTTGGCCCAAAAGAACATCACAAATTTCGAGAGGAGAAACATCACGCAATACCTTGTCTTTGAAGGGCTTCATCCCGTACGACAGTCGACACTATTGGTTGATGTGAAGATTGCTTCCTTCGCGGAGCCATCTAATGGTGTAGGGTTGTGGGTACAATGTTGTTGGCAAGGCTAGCTGCTTGATGAACTCTGCTGAGATGAGGTTCTTTTGTCTACCAATATCAACAATGAAGTGCAATGGGGTGCCTTTTACCCACATCTGTGAATGGAAGAGGCACTCTCCTTCTTCTGGCTCATCTGGTTCACCATGTTGGAGCTTGGTGGTAGCAACGGTGGCCCTGGGTTCCGCATCAATGAGCCGTCTTCCCCTTTCTAGTTCTGACTCAGAGTCAAAACTCGCATCTAATTTAGAGGCTTTCACCTCGGCCACCAACGTATGCTTTGAGCGGTAGTCAACAATGTTATGCCAAGGGCTCTTATGGAAGTCGCACCACTTCCCGGTATCTTTCTTTGTATTTCCAGTGTCCTTCTTTCCTTGTGGCTTGGACTGGTTTTCCTAATACTATCCATCTTTGCTCTATCCTTTTTTCTATGGGTTGGGGCCACCATTTCCTAGCTTTTGGTCCGAGGGGTTCCCCGACCTAAATTGTCACGTCTTTTGTTTGCGCTTATGCTCGATTTTGACGGCATATCGGTAGGTCGTGCCCAAGGATGACATGTCTAGAAAATCCATTTTGGTCGGATGTATCTATGGAGAGAATCACGGTACTTGAGCACCAAATGTCTCTCTGAATCTTTGATACCCATATTGGTGCACAAGGTATGAAAGATATTTGTGAAATCTGGCACTGCTTGGTCTCTTTCTTGCCGTAGTGTGGTCCATTTGGTATACAAGTCGTCATAACTTCTGACAGGGTAGTATTGTTCCTTAATAGCATCCTTGAATGATTCCCAGGTGGCTGTGATTGTAAATAATGAGGGTTCCTCTATTTCCTTTTGCTCACAGAAAGTTTCCCACCAATCTTTGACATGGGGAACGGCTTTGAGGAACGCAAAAGTAATCTTTTCTCTATTCGAAAAATAATGTACATAGAAATACCCTTCTAGTAGATTCAACCACTTGTCTACAACATTTGTGTCTATCTAACCTTCAAATATAGAAATATCCAAGTTTATTTGTACCTTGAAGGGGGCGGTGCCTCCGCTCGAAGAAGATGCATCGCTTGTTGGTAGTCACCGAAGGATTTGTGCAAAATTATCCATCATCTCGTTCCTTTGTTGCATGAGGGATTCCTCAATCAATAGTTTGAAAGGGTCTCCTTTCCCGTCATCTTTATTTTCTCCTTCCATGAGAGGTCGCTTGGGTGTGCGAGATCTTTTGTCCTCAAGAGAAGCAAGCTCGAGACCCAAATCTTTATACTCGGACCTCATTGGGGACATGCATTAAGACGACAAGGAGCAGACCACTCTGATAGCACTAATATGGATTTTATGAGAAGAACAAAATCACTACAGATTATTACCAGATGCTTAACACAGAATAACAGAGATATAGTAAAACTAGTTTTCTATTCAATAAGGAAATAAGGTGAAACTGTAAAATGCAGCGGAAAACAAGCTTGCTGGAATGGTGGCGGCTTATCTCTGAGAAGAGATGTGAAGACTGTGCTCATTCAAAAGAATATCATTACCATGAGGCTCTCGCAACCTTTTTACAATAAACAAGAGTTTCAAAAACCTAACCCTAGGAGATGAAGCACCAAAAGTCATGTGGGCCTCGTTTGGGTAAGTTAGTAGATCAACTTCCCGAGGTCGTAACTTTTGCATACGATCTCCGTTTTAGGCGTATGATAGCCCATTGGAAAGATCTATCCGAGGAATACAACAGTTGCACAAAATTTTATGTTGCAATTTTGCGACCACAACATACCCCAAAAAACGTCGTTAAGGGCCTCAAAACAACTCTGGAAGTTCAGTACCTGAAAAACTGCTAAAAATTGTAAAATATCAAAATTGCTAGAAATCTATTTTGACCCAACTTGAAAAGGTGGGTGGCCACCGATATCCACCAAGATAAATCCTTCATCCTTAGGAATAAATGGTCTCCATTGCATTGAGTTCCCCCATCAGATGAGGAAATTTTTGTTGAATTTAGCCCCGGGTTAGCCACTTGCCTTGGTGCAGGAGTTGCCCTGCTTTGACGACTCGATAAAGATGGATCCTTTGTTGTCAAGTGCCCTTGATCTATGTGTCCACAATCTGATCACTGGATGCTTGTTGTATGTAGTCAAGATTGAGATCTGTTGGTGTTAGTTGTTCTACTACGCCTGAGGTGTCCAATAATGGTGGGAAATAAGGTCAAAGGAGGTCCACATTGAACACTGGGTGCAGGACAAGGAAAAAGAATGTTGTGTGTACACTTCTCCTTGGGTTGCCTTGGAGAAGGATGGAGCCCTAGAGGGAGAAGTGTGGGGATAGGTTCCCCGGTATGAGGCTTGAAGGGTACCTTGAGATCTCTGAGGTTAGTTGGAACTCTTGGAGCCGCAGTGCTCTAAGACTTCTTGTTTGGACTATGTTGGAGCCCTGGAAGGGAAGTTGAGTAGTCAATGAACTGTTGGACAATGAAGGTGCATACTACCTTGGGTTGTACAGGCATGTGGGGAAGAGAGATCATTGGTTGGAGTGATGTTGAGGTTTGGTACCTTGCCCTAGACCATGTTGATATTGATTGTGAGTCATGGTTATCTTGGGAAGCCATTTCCCTAATGCAGTCATAGCCCCTGCTTGGGGGTGATACGCTACTGAGAGTTTATCAGTAGTGAGATCTACGTCTGGGTGGAACGTCATGGATCTACAACAAGTTGATGTTTTCAATGAGGTGTAATTGAAGCATGTAATTAGGAAAAATGAGTTGAATTCTTCCTAAAACAACTCTATGTAATAGAGAAATTGAATTCCATCTATAGTATGAACACCGAAATTAGTGCTTAAAAGTAGAGCACCAGGTGGATAACAAGATTCTAATAGCTAAATATTGGAGCCTTTTTGAAGAATTTTTGAATTGTATATGTATAAAAAAGTTGCACTGAGGACAGTACAAAAATAAGGGGAGGGGATTGTAATATCATAAGGCCGAGCCCCAATTGTAATCATGAATTGTAACATGTTTTGTAGGTTGGTGAGCCAAGTATTATAAGCTAGGAGGCTTATGTTATTATTAGGTCAGAGAGCCTCAATGTTAAAGTCCAGGAGCATGTTCTGTACATATAAATATTCATATTATTAATATAAAAAACATCGTTGTGTGTAGACTGACCATGAAGAAAGAGTATGGGAGACTAAGATCCACTAGGTTGGGCAAGGGAGGAGACTAGGAGATTAGGGGGAAAAGGGATAATCTTAAGAGATTAAACCCAAGGGAATAATATATAATTATTATTCTAAAGGCTGTAAAGAAGATATTAATTTATCCTAAGTTCCTTTGGGGAGAGGAACAAGTTCCAAGTGGAGAGGAACATTCTCTTGGAAAGCCAAGTGTCATCCAAGACGCATGCAGATTTATTGGAGTGCTCTCACCATTCTCACCATTCTTTCCCTTCTTGCCATTCTGAGGATTCTGGCCATTGGTTGCCCCATTCACTCATGCACTGAGAAAGAACGCAATCAATCATTTCCACCATTGTTGAATTCCTCAACCACCTCAAACCTCTGCTACAAGCCCGAATTGATACCCTTGCGACACCTGTACCCTACGTGTTTCCTGCATATTTCTTTGTCATTACTGTCCTCCATGTCCACTTGTTGTTATTTCCATCACCATGCCCATGTGTTGAGGAGCGAGAGTAAAGAAGTGGGTTTTCAGGCCCGTGGATAGAAGAAGCAGGTTGTCAGGCCTGTGAGCTAGTCTCTCTAGGTGAGAGAGGTTTTTGTGGATTGAAGAAGAAAGTTTTCAATCTTGTGAATAAATCTCTCTAGATGAGAGATTGTGCTAAAGAAGTGAGCTCTCCTAGAGGGAATCCAATAGAAACTATAGAGATCTGAGAATTCTTGATCCGACCTATTGTTGAAGCCACGAAAGGGAGGTGGAACAACCGATGGACTGTGTGATAGTGACGATGTATACTCTTGGGTTGTGATAGGAATGTGGGGAATGAGAGTCTGTGAGTAGTGGGAATAAGTGGTTCCTTGAGGGAAATCCTTCCTTTTGTATTGTGCAACTTCCTGTTGTCCCTGCCTAGCCTAGGAATCCCTTTACCCGGGTAGAGTTTAGTCCCAACCCGAGGGTGACTCACTACTGAGAGTGATGAGCAGCGTGGTCTATGGTTGGGAGGTTTGTGGAAGGTATGTACACAGTTGGTGTACTTCAATTAAAAGATAAGTACCAATCCTCTGTTCATTTACATGTTGTGTATTTGTACATGCTATATTGATGAGTATTGTTTGTATATGTTGTATGTATAGGCTTATTGTTATTCCTCATTAATATGTGTATTACCAGAATATGTTGTCTTTTTATGTTTATATATATGAAAATGATAATTGTTATTTCTATGAGGTAGCATGGCCGACCTATTGGTGGTCGGGGACGTTACAAAATGGTATCAGAGAAAAATATATTTATGGGGTGATGTTTCCTGACCTGTTGGTGGTCAGGGACGTTACAAAATGGTATCAGAGCCATGGTTTCAACACTAAGCCTGGATGAGCCAAATAGGTGGTTAATGAAGAAAAGGTTTTAGAGTGAATTGTTCTTGAGAGGGACAAAATTCAAAGTTCAAAGTGTTCCCGAGTGTCAAGAAAGCACTGTGTGAACACTTGGACTGTGTTCAGAAGATCATGAAGTATAGTGGTTCAAGAAAACCTATAGAGGAAGGATACAACCATGATCGTGGTATTGGGCCACAAAGTTTATAATTTGGACTGTAGGATCTGTCTGGGAGAAGGAGGATCCTTCACAACTGTCAGATCGGGGAAAAGGATCATGGTGGTTAAGCAACAAAGTCCTTTGTGACTTTACCGCTCTGTCTATTTGAAGTTACTTGTCAAAAAGGAGAAAAAGCATCGAAGCTCTAAAGTCCCGGAGGGGATCTATGCCATAGATGCCAGGAAAATTACTTGACCGTTGGATCGACCGAAGATAGATAAGAGCCATTGGATCGAGTCAAGAGAAAGAGGTAAGGCACAACGATGAAGAACAAATTGCATCCATCATATCTGTGCGCAAGTGATGTGAGCCTTAGATCTCACAACAATTCAAACGTTTGGCACTTCAGGAGAAATGGAGTGTGCTAGAGGGAAAAATCCTAAAGTCTCAAAGTCCGAAGTTGATCCAGACCATTCATTAAAGGAAGCACGTGTTGACAAATCAACATATTCAGGAGTTCAACATTCGGGATAATTGAAGTGTGCTA
This sequence comes from Picea engelmannii, assembly GCA_009831015.1. NCBI lineage: Eukaryota > Viridiplantae > Streptophyta > Pinopsida > Pinales > Pinaceae > Picea > Picea engelmannii. The sequence goes on along the minus strand of ML829241.1, from coordinate 107,457 downwards.
GTGAGAAATATTCCGAAGTCTTGAAGCCCGAAGTGACATGGATTATTGACGTCACCTGCGATGACGTGGACACATGGGATGTGTGCCACGTGGTAGTGAGTTAAGAACCTTTGGAATATTGAAATGCCAGTTAGAGCGTGACACGTCTCACCCGTCTGATTGGGCCACATGTTTGTTTCTAGTATTCCACCATGTGGCACTCTTCTTGATCATGGTTAATGGGGCCCCAGATGGTCACAATGGATGTGTGGCACCATATCGTGAAGTCTAGAGACTTGGCACTCCATAGGAACTTGGTCAACAAGTTTTTAAGTATGAATACTCCCAAAGTCCCGAAGGATGGAGTCTACCTCGACTGTTGATCACTGAGGACACACGGCAACAGATG
>ML829241.1:85874-98158 GCA_009831015.1 Picea engelmannii | reverse complement strand
ATTTCACTTGAAGTATGACTCAAATTTTCATATTTAGACTTGGTATTCAACACCAAGTATACCCCATAAGAGATGATGAAGTCCTTGTAGACTCAGAAGAAATCAAGAGTAATCCTGATCTCAAAAAGGATCAGATGAAGAAAAAACTTCTAGGATTGGAAGACAAATTCCATGAGAAGACTAGATTGTATCTTTAGAAACTTCTAGGAGATATGGAATCTCCTTGGAAGATTCCCTTGTTTCATTGACAGAGAAGGAAGCCAGTCAGAAAGACTAGGATATGGATTCTTCCGTGATAATAGAAGAGAAGCCAGTATTGACTTCCAAGATTGATCTATATAGATCAAGCATGTTGCATATGTACAAATCATGATGTGTGTCCAGAGGATTCCCCCAACAAGAGGGAGAAGACTATGATGAGAAACTTACTCCAGTAATTGAAGAAATACTTCCAGTATTTATGAAGACAACCAGAACAACCATGATTCATATATAGTATGAGATGCAAAAGGAGAAATCCCCATATTTAAAATTGAGTGGCAGTTGGTGCAGTAAATTAGTTGGGTCATGGAGACATGAATACAATAAAATATAGAGTTACCTCCATGAAAGAAGAAGAGCTACCTTTAGTATCAGTTATTGAGCCACTCTCAGTTTAATATGAAGATGTTGACATGATAGAATAAGAGGAGTTACTCACAGATTTCAGTAGCCATAGTGAGGATGAAGTAGTCATTCTCAACCTCAGAGCAGCTACAGATGCAGAATCCCAGTTCGAGAAGGAAGAGTTGTAGAAATAGGAGAGGACATACTCTTAGGCAGTGAGATAGATAGTGCTTTTCATAAATCACATAGAGCTAGCACATGATTATGCATATTGAGTTGTAGCTGAGAAAGTGTACCATATTGGTACAATGTAATGAGAAAATTTGATTTGAAGATTGAAGATATAAAGACTCATGTATGTCGGTAGAAGGAAGCTCTGTACGTGTTGAAGCAAGCTCCTAGAGCTTGGTATGGTAGAATTGACAGTTTCTAGAAGAGCTTGGGATTTACCAAGATTAAAGTTGATTCTAACCTTTACTTCAAGGTTATGAATGATGAGCCAATTATATTATTTCTACTATATGTAGATGATGTACTCTTGACAAGATGAAGAAAATCTCATCAAAGATTGCAGAAGAAGCTCGCTACAAAATTTGATGTAAGACCTAATGCATTATCTCTTAGGTCTTGAAGTTTGGCAGAACACATAGAAGATCTTCCTTAACCAAGGGAAGTATGCAGTTAAAATAATGAAGAGGTTTGACATGTTGAAGTGCAAATCCATGTGCACACCCATGGAAACGAAGTTGAATCTCCTGGTAGATACCTCGTCAGAATTGGTCGATACTACTTTGTACAAGACATGTTATTGGTTCATTGATATATCTGATGAATACCAGGGCAGATATATGTTTTGTTGTGAACACCTTGAGTCAGTATCTGGTAGAACCCATACGTGTTCACATTATTTCTGAAAAACATATGATGAGAAACCTTAAGGGTACATTAGATTTTGGTCTCTATTATACTAGAGATCATGACTTCAGATTGTATAGATATATTGATTTGAATTGGGCTGGATGTGTCTTTGATAGAAAGATCACTTCAGGATGTTGTTTTAGTATGGGGTTAGCCATGATCTCATGGCAGAGTAGGAAGAAATCTAGCATTTCTCCCAGCACGACATAAGCATAATACATTGTTGCATGTTCCACCAGTTGTGAAGCCATATGGCCTCGAATGTTGTTGTCAGGTATATTTGATCCAGAGATGGAAGCCACCATTATCCTATGTGATAACCAGATTTATATAAATATGATGTGTTCCATGATGAACTGAAGCACATAGAGATCCGATATCACTTCATTCATGATATGATGCAGAGAGGAGCCATACAAATCCAATATGTTGGTACAAATGAACAGGTTGCAGATGTGTTGACCAAGCCTCTGTCTTGTGTAAAGTTTGAGCACTTTTGAGACAATCTTGGTATAGTCCGAAAGGACCTCCCTCAAAAGGGGGAGTAGTGTTGATGATACTATGGTATCCTGATCAGTAGTGGTAGCTCTATTAGGATTTTATATCCTAGGGAATCTTATTATTCCTGGGCAGATCCTTTGCGTCTGTCAGAGTACCACGTGGCAGCGTCATTACGATCTCATATCCTAGGGAATATTTTTGATTCCTAGGAAGATCCTTTGGATCTGTCCGAGTAACACAAAATGTTGATGTGATTCCAGCCTAGTGCTAATTATTTCCATCTTCTTGCTGATGTTGTTGTGATGCCATCCTCATGATGTTATGCCATCCTAGTGCTAAAGATTTCCAGATTCATGCTGATGTTGTTGTGATGCCAACCTTGTGATGCGATGCCAGCCTAGTGCTGAATATTTCCAGCCTCGTTTTGATGTTGTTGTGATTCCAGCCTCATGTTGTGATGCCAGCCTAGTGCTGAATATTTCTATCCTCGTGCTAATGTTGTTGTGATGCCAGCCTTGTGATGAATATCTCTATCTTCGTGCTAACGTTGATCAGATGCCAGCTTCGTGCTGAAGATTTCCAGCCTCGTGCTGATGTTGATGAGATGCCAACTTTGTGCTAAATATTTCCAGCCTAGTGCCGATGTTGATGATTCTCTAGCCTTTGTGTTGTGATGTTGTTGTTGTTGATGATGCTCCAACCTTTGTGTTGTGATATTTTTGTTGTTGATGTTGTATCAACCTTGTGTTGTTATTGATGATGACGTATTAGTGTTATACTAATCCATGTTGATGCAAAAGATGATGATGCCACTTTAGCTTCTTGCAGAAGATGATGATATTACGCTAAAGAAGATGATGATGTTACTTTAGCCTCACGCTAAAGAAGATGATGATGATACTCTAGCCTCACGCTGATGAGGATGATGATGCTACTCCATCTCCATGCTGTGAATGATGATAATGAGAAAAACTTCCGATGATTTATAGATATTCCAGTCAGTGTTCCAGATGTTGTTGATGTTGTTGCCCTCTCTCTCTCTCTCCTGATGATGTTGTATTGAGTTGTGTCTGTAGAATACCCTTCTTGTTAAGGGGGAGTGTTGAAATATTGTAACTGCAAAGAGTATTCTACTTGTTATTATTGTTGTTTGATTAATTTATTTATAGATCAAATCCCCTTTTGTGGATTGATCATTTCAGGCATTGTAATTGACCAAATCCCCTTTTACGGATTGGTCAAACCCTAATTATATCATGTAAATTAAGAAGTCAGCCCCAAGCCCAATTAAAGTGTTTTAGCCACTAAGAAGACAAGTCGGCTCTGCCTAGTGAAGAGACACCTTTTCAACACCTTCCATTTTGTATAAATAAAGGAATCCAATGTCTCATTTGATCACTCACTCAACTCACTCATCTAGTGCACAAGTATTGAAGGAAGCTACAGTTACTAGTTGTCGAAAGAAGGAAGAGAGAGAGGCGCATTGCTTAGTAGAGGATATTCTCTAATGTTTGGTTTATTGTCTGGGAACTGTATTGGCTATCTATATTAAGGAAGTTTTTGTAGGGTTTTCTTCCCCATGAGGGTTTCCTAGGATAAATGTTGTGTATCTTGTGATTGTTTTTCTCTTAGTGATCCTACCTATGCTATTGTTATCTAGTAAATTGAAAAGAAACATAATAATAGCTCAAAACTTAACATGAATTTGAGGACATTTCAAGATTTGTTAGACATTGCAACAGGAAAGTTGCAAGTCAAGTAGTCACATAAGCATTGATTACAAAAAAAATTTCTTGTTCAGAAAAAGAAGTAATGAAATTATAGATATTAATTATGAAACATGAATATACATAGAATGATGAGTCATTCTATTTTGTAAATTGTTTGGTAATTGTGATTGAATTTCTATGTGCAGACAATTCTAAGTTTGTTGCAAAAGGTTTTGTACATATTGCAATTGAATTATGATGTACAGGAAATACTCACAATTTTTTGGTTGCATGCAAGATGAAGCATGCAGGGAAAAAATGGTATGCAGTTTATTGCTTGTGGAAAACCACAAGGAAGGTTGCATTCCTAATATGGCAAAAACCAAGATGAATTATGAAATAGAATTTCATGTTTTGGGGAAAATTTGAATTCCCTTTGAACTAAGTTTGAGTTCCTAAATGAATTGTTTTATGTTATCTCATGATAACTGCATGTGTGTGATGCAGATGAGATGATATTGATTAAAGTTGTAATGTTGATTGCAAAGAGTATCTATGGGGAAGATGTTGATTGGAGACAATGGATCTTACCCTGTGGATCCCCAGTGGATCTGGGTGTGTGTACACTTCTCCTTGGGTTTCCTTGGAGAAGGTTGGAGCCCTTGAGGGAGAAGTGTGGGGATAGGTTCCCCGGTATTAGGCCTGAAGGGTACCTCTCCACCTCTGAGGGAAGTTGGAACTCTTGGAGTGACAATTCTTTGAGACTTCCTTTCTGGCCTGTGTTGGAGCCCTAGAAGGGAAGTTGAGCAGTCGATGAACTGTTGGACAATGAAGGTGCATATTACCTTGGTTTGTACATGCAAGTGGGGAAGAGAGACTATTGGTTGGAGTGATGCTGAGGTTTGGTACCTTTCCCTAGACCATGTTGATATTGATTGTGGGTTGTGGTTATCTTGGGAATCCATTTCCCTGATGAATTCATAGCCCTTTCTCAGGGGTTATATACTACTGAGAGTTTATTAGAAGTGAGATATAAGGTTGGGTGGAATGTCATGGATCTACAACCAGTCAGTACTTTCAATGAGTTTTAATTGAATCATGTAATAAGGAACAATGGTTTGAATTTTTCCTGAAGCATCTCTATGGAATAAAGAAATTGAATTCCAGTTGTAGTATGAACACCGGAATTGGTGCTTAAAACTAGAGCATGAGGTGGATAAAATGCTTCCAATAACTAAATCTTGGAGCCTTTTTGAAGAATTTTTGAATTGTGTGTGTATAAACAAGTTGCACTAAGGACAGTGAAAAAATAAGGGGAGGGGATTGCAATATCCCAAGGCTGAGCCCCAATTGTAATCATGAATTGTAACATGTTTTGTAGGTTGGTGAGCCAAGTGTTGTAAGATAGGAGGATTATGTGCTTATTAGGCCAAACAGCCTAGATGTTAAAGTCCAGGAGCCTATTTTGTACATATAAATATTCATATTATTAATATAAACAAAATCATTGTGTGTAGATCAACCATGAAGAAAGAGTATGGGGGACTAAGATACACTAGGTTGGGCAAGGGAGGAGGCTAGGAGAATGGGGAAAAATGGCTAAGATTAAGATCTTAAAACCAAGAGAATAATATATAATTATTATTCTAAAGGATGCAAAGAGGATATTAATTTATCCTAAGTTCCTTTGGGGAGAGGAACAAGTTCCAAGTTGCAAGGAATGTGCTCTTGGAGAGCCAAGTATCATCCAAGACGCATGCATATTTATGGGTCCGCTCTCACTATTCTCACCATTCTCTCCCTTCTGGCCATTATGAGGATTTTGGCCATCGGTTTCCCCATTCACTCATGCACTGACAAATCATGCAGTCAGTCATTTCCGCCATTGTTGAATTCCTCAAGCACCCTGAACCTCTACTTCAATCCTGAATTGATACCCTTGCGACACCTGTACCCTGTGGGTTTCCTGTGTATTTCTCCATCATTACAGTCCCCCATGTCCATTGTTGTTGTTTCCATCACCATGTCCTTGTGTTGAGGAGTGGGAGTGAAGAAGCAGGTTGTCATGCCCGTGAGCTACTCTCTCCAGGTGAGAGAGGTTGTTTTGGATTGAAGAAGAAGGTTGTTAGGCCTATGAGAAACTCTCTCTAGGTGAGAGAGTGTGTTGAGGAAGTGAGTTCTCCTGGAGGGAGTCCAATAGCAGCTACAGAGCTATGAGAATTCTTGATCCGACCTATTGCTGAAGCCCCAAAAGGGAGGTGGAACAACCGATGGACTGTGTGAAAATGAAGGTATATACTCCTAGGATGGGATAGGCATGTGGGGAACGAGATTCTATGAGCGGTGTGCGTAGGTATATCCTTGAGGGAAATCCTTCCTGTTGTACTGGGAAACTTCCTGTTGTCCCTGCCTAGCCTAGGAATCCCTTTACTTGGGTGGAGTTTAGTCCCAACTTGGGGTTGACTCACTACTGAGAGTGATGAGCAGCGTGGTCTATGGTTGGGAGGTTTTTGGAAGGTATGCACACAGTTGGTGTACTTCAATTCAAATATAAGTACCAATCCTTTGTTCATTTACATGTTGTGTATTTGTACATGTTATATTGATGAGTATTGTTTGTATATGTTGTATGTATAGGCTTATTGTTATTCCACATTAATCTGTGTATTAGCATAATATGTTGTTTGTTGTTTGTATATATATATATATATATATATGAAGATGATAATTGTTATTTCTATGAGGGAGCATGGCTGGCTTGTTGGTGGTTAGGGAAATTACAAAATGGTATCAGAGAAAAATATGTTTACAAAGTGATGTTGCTCGGCCTGTTGGTGGCCAGGGATGTTACACTTGGGCATGTACTCTACTCATTTGCGTGCCTAATATGAGATACTATGTTCTATCCATTGTCTAATCNGTATGCACACAGTTGGTGTACTTCAATTCAAATATAAGTACCAATCCTTTGTTCATTTACATGTTGTGTATTTGTACATGTTATATTGATGAGTATTGTTTGTATATGTTGTATGTATAGGCTTATTGTTATTCCACATTAATCTGTGTATTAGCATAATATGTTGTTTGTTGTTTGTATATATATATATATATATATATGAAGATGATAATTGTTATTTCTATGAGGGAGCATGGCTGGCTTGTTGGTGGTTAGGGAAATTACAAAATGGTATCAGAGAAAAATATGTTTACAAAGTGATGTTGCTCGGCCTGTTGGTGGCCAGGGATGTTACACTTGGGCATGTACTCTACTCATTTGCGTGCCTAATATGAGATACTATGTTCTATCCATTGTCTAATCATTTGCAATTCCATAACCCATGGTTTGTTCATCCATGCTAGAGGTTTCTTGTTAGCAATATTTATTCAACTTTTAACTAATTCCTACACTCCTACTCTAAAATTCATAATATAAACAAGAAATATTTGAAAGCATAATCCTTATATACCATTTTGGGAATTGTAGTTAGGGTAGGTGGGAAATGAGACTATGAAGATAAAAAAGGGCCTTATTGATCATCAAAACTATTAAGTATATAGGAGAAAATGATATCATTCGAGGTCTCATCATAAGGTTCATCATAACTCTTAATGAAACAAACTTAGAGGATAGGGAAATATACCTCCCAACTTTTTCACTGAAGTTTGCCACAATATAATTGAGTTGCCTTGTTGGCTAGAGTGTTAGCTTGGTAGTTGAGCATATTGAGAACATGATAGAACTCAACACTCTTGAACATGGTGAATTCTCTTTTATTTTGGGAGATTATTCTAATTAGAGTGCCATTGCTCAAATGAAAGGCTTTGATCATTAGTTTAATTATCAAAGTCAAATCCTCAATGAAAATTAGGTTTGTACTTTGCATATCATCAATGACCCTCAATTCTTGATATAGAGCAAGTGCCTTTTGCTTGATTATTTGTGGTTTTTCCCAATGCCTATTTAAAAGTGTTTATGTATTTCCCTAGGGATCATGAATGATTTGTGTTTTCTATATTTCCATCAGGATCATGAATGATCCCCGCATCTGTCGCCCCTAATTACATGCAATAATAATTGATCATTGACTTATAATTGATAATTTTTAATCTTAATGGGCCTTTTCCAATCTAAGAAATTCAACCAATGTTTTAGTTATAAGACTTGCTTCAAAATATCTTCTTCAAACTTTTTGTTAGGGGAATTAATCCAAAAGATAGAGTCAACTTCCTACTTGGTGTATTTAGTTGCACAATGGAATGTATACTGGATGTGTAGTAAACATGAGTTGTTGTTAGGATATTTAGACAGTTACGAGTTAGTTAAGATCTACTTGGTCTAATGTGTCGTTAGGTAAAAGTGAGTTTCTTAGTGTGTTTCTTTAGTATGCATTGGTATGCATTTGTAATTATCAAATTCGACGGTCACGATATGTTCCCGACATAGAGTGATCCAAGGGTTCATATTCTCCTCGATATTAACGCCCATTGATTTGTACCTTAACACCTAATTGGAACATGATCTCTATTTAAAGAGTGTAACAACCAAATTTGATTATTTATTTATCATAGTGCTAATTTAAATTTAATTAATTATTAAAACAAATTCAATAAGTCTTTTTTTATTTTTATTATTAAAAAGGTAGGTGGAGTAATTAATGAGGGGATAAGGCTGTAGGGGGGATTAATGAAGGGATAAGTTTGTTGGGGATTCAAGGGAGGAGGATAAAGAAGAAGGGAGGGGTATTTTGGTTTTTGGGGAAAATTGGGGGAAGAAGAAGGAGGATGAAATTCTGAAAGAGAGGAGGAAATTGGAAGAACAATTTTATTTTTTGGGGGGGGAACTCTCACAGGGGCACTACTATTGCTAGGAACTTTGGGCTTGGGGGACAAGAAAACGCAAGGATTCCTGGAGCTAGGGAGCCAGAGAGGTTGTTCCTAGTTGGCTGGGAGGTTAATATTCAGTTGGGAAGTTTGGGAAAGAACAAGAACAAGTGAATCAGGGGATACATCAACCAACTTGCAGGTCTAGGTAGGTATTTTACTAGTTGGTCTGTTATTATTATGGTGTTTTTATTATGTTGTCTAATTTATCATGATGTCTATTTACCAGTTTATTTCTTGCATGAAAGAAAAATTCTAAACTAAGTTAGTGTCATTTCACTAGGATATTAGGAGATATTTATACATTTTTTAGGCCTAGAATTGAAAGGCCTTACAAATGGTATCAAAGCCTGATTTCAAAATTGAAACCTTGGCTTGACCACCCACATAATTGTACAATCTGTTCCCAAACCCCTAACCTACATCCTAGAAACCCTTTATTTACAAACCATAAACCTAAGAAGTTTGAAAATTGAATTGAACATCGCAGATAAGAGCCTTCCTCCATTGGCAAAAGAATGAATGAATTGAATACAAACGAACCTAAAAAACATCGACTAGGTTAATTTTGAAAACAAAAATATGCACCTTAAAAAATGAACCATGCTCAAATCATTGACAATTTTGTATTTAAATGTTCCCTTCTCTTCTTCGAGCTCATGTAAAATCTTCTTCACCCACTTCATTTTATCATTCAATTCCCCTTTAGCAAAAACACCTCGCCAAACAGTTTTACTTAAGGTCATTAATCATTGGCTTATTTTCCATGATGGAGACCACATGTTTGAATTGAATACACATTGCATGCATGGAATGCGAACATGTTTCTTCTTCTCATATTTAGGCATGAACTCAATGATCCAGATTATTTTTGGCACGAAATGAGATCGGAGATATAATAAAGAAATGCACAGAGATATCACAGATATTCAATAATATAACATAAATGTATCATAGATGAAACCATGAACACAGATATACAATAATACATGATTTCTATTAATGAAAGAAATGTACAGAGACTATAAAAATACAGAGTGAAAGACTCGCTAGAATGGTGGCAGCTTATCTCTGAGAGGAGATGTGATGGCTACTCACATTCGCAAGAAGATGATTATAATGAGACTTTGAAGGAATTTTTACAATAAAAAGGAATGCCAAAAACCATAGACATCCAAAAACCTAACCCTAGGAGATGAAGCGCCAAAAGTCATGTGGGCCCTGTTTGGGTAAGTTAGTACATCAACTTTATGGGGTCGTAACTTTTGCATACGATCTACGTTTTAGTCGTATGATAGCTCGTTGGAAAGGTATCATCGAGGAGATTCATTTTGGGGTCTCAATTATTCCTTCAACTATCATTGAGAACCTCGATCTCGAAAAACCTTCATTTAGGCCCTCAAAATGGCCCCGGAAGTTAAAACCTGCTAAAAATAGTAAATTGCCAAAATTGTCAGAAAACTGTTTTGAGCCAGTCGAAAAAGGTGGGTGGCCACCGATATCCACCTAGATCAATCCTCCCTCCTTAGGAAGCAATGGTCTCCATTACGTTGAGTTCCCAGGGGAGAGGGAAAAGCGTTTGCTGGATCTGCATCTTGGTGAGTTGCTTGTATTGTTGGAGACGTTGCGTTGCTTAGTTTGTGGAAGTCTGTCTGGAACCTGTTGAAGTTGAGGTTATTCAACAAGTTGAGATACCTGAGAGGAAGGTGTGCAGAAGGAATCTTTGCACTTTGTTGCAACCTTTTCGACCTTCTTCTGTTGGATAGAAGGTGAAGGGGGCGAGGTTGTAGTGGTTGCAGTGTCCTTCTATTCCCCTTTTGAACAGATTGTGAAGAAGATGAATTTTTCAGTATGATATACTACCTTGTGACACTTTTTAGGTGGAACAACAGTTGGAACTACCTCTGGTATTCTATAGAGACGACCCCCCAAAGTAACAATGACACTACGGGGTCGAGACTCATAAACAACATGGCATCTCCACATATACGGTTGGCCCAAGAGAACATCACAAACATCCAGTGGGGAAACATCACATAATAACTCATCCTTGAAGGGTTGGATTCCATATGACAATCGACACTGTTGGATGACACAGAGATATTGTCCTTGTCGAAGCCACCGGATGTTGTATGGCTGCGGGTGTGGTGTTGTCGACATTCCCAACTGTTTGACGACCTGTGCTGAGATGAGGTTTTTCTGGCTTCTACTATCAAAAATAAAATGTAGTGGGGTCCCCTTCACCCACATCTATGAATGAAAAAGGCACTCCCCCTCTTCAGGATCCGTTGGTTCTTCCAGTTGAATTGTTGCGGTCGCGAAAATAGTAGCGGGGTCTGCATCAATGATCTGTCCTTTACCAGTATTCTTAGAATCAGATTCTGAATCAGGGTTTGGCTCCTTGTCTTTAATTTCTGCCACCAATGACTATTTTTAGCAACATTCATTAGTTTTGTGCCAAGGGATTTTGTGGAGATCACACAATTTTCTGGTATCCTTCTTTGTCTTCATTTGACCCTTCTTTTCTTGTGTCTTGGATTGGTTTTTGGGAGACTATTTGTTAGGGCCGTCTTTTTCATGCTTTGGTTGTTGCAGATTTGCAGACCTGAATTCCCATTTGTTCTGGTGCTTAAATTTCTTCTCAATTTTAACAACATATCGATAAGTAGCATCGAGTGGTGAGATGTCTAGAAAATCCATTTCAATCTGGATGTATCTGTGTAGAGCCCCACGGTATTTCAGAACCAAATGTCACTCGGAGTCTTTGATACCTATCTTGGTGCACAAGGTATGGAAGGTATTGGTGAACTCCGGAACTACTTGGCCCCTCTCTTGTCGTAGTGTGGTCCATCTCATGTACCGGTCCTCATAGTTGCCAACAGGGTAATATTGTTCCTTTACCGCATCCACACAAAAATTCTAAGTGGGATCGACCCCATATATTCCAAACTCCTCTGTGGAAATTTTCTCTCAGTAAGTTTCCCACCAACTTTTGACATAAGGGAGGGCTTTAAGGAGTGCAGAGGTGATCTTTTCTTTGTCGAAAAAATTGTGAACAGAGAAATAACCTTCTAGCAGAGGTAACCATTTTTCTAGGGCTTCTGCATCTATCTGTCCTTCAAATACAAGTATATCAAAATTAACTTGTACCTTGAAGGGAGAGGTGACTCCAAAGTGGTTGCTTGATGAATATGCACCTAATTCTATTAGCAGGAATTTAATGATGTGGGCAAAATTCTCTATCATTTTGTCCCTTTGTCGCGTGAGAGCTTGCTCAAGCAACAGATTGATAGGATCGTCTGCTCCGTCATTTTTATTTTCTTCCTCCATTGAGGGTTTCTTGGGTGTGCGAGAGAGATTTTCTTCAAGAGAGACAAGATCGAAACCCAAATTGTTATACTCAGACCTCATTGGGGACATGCACTGAAAAAACGATCAAGAGCAGCCTGCTCTGATACCACTGATCTGGATTATTTTCGGCACGAAATGAGATCAGAGATATAATAAAGAAATGCACAGAGATATCACAGATATTCAACAATATAACATAAATGTATCAGAGATGAAACCATGAACACATATATACAGTAATACACAATTTCTATTAATGAAAGAAATGTACAGAGACTGTAAAAATACAGAGTGAAAGACTCGCTAGAATGGTGG
>ML829241.1:67869-81944 GCA_009831015.1 Picea engelmannii | reverse complement strand
GTGCCTTTAGGTGGCTATCCAAGGAGCAATAGGAAACACTCAAACCTGCATAGAATAGAGAAAAGAGGATGAGGCCGCTCATGTCGAACATGGTTGTGCCTTTAGGTGGCTGGCCAGGGAGCCACGAGCATCTCTCAAACCTGCGTAGAAGAGGACCAACCGAGTGAGAAAACAAAAGAATGATGAGACAAATGAGCCTGGGATGTGCGACCTAGGGTTTTGGAGTTAGTCTTATCAAGAGAAGGGCGAGGAGAGTGACACATGGGCCTCATGCAAGGCCTCATGCCCTCATTTTGACGATGCATGGTTTATTTTCTTTTTATTTATTTTTATAAAGTTTTTTTAAATCTTTTATTTTTTATTATTTAATTTAATTTAATTTTTTTTATCTTATTTAAAATACATTTAGGGGGATATCTATTTATTTAAATTTATTAAAATAGTTTAAACTTAATTAAGTTATATTATAAGGGTTAATTGATATTTATTTGATTAATGGTTCAATATATATATATAAAGGGCTTTATATATTTAGATGTTTAAAAAAGAAGAAGGGGGGGGTGTGGGGCGGTTTAAAATATATTATAAGGGTTAAACTTATAAGAATTATAATTATATTTTAATAATTAATTAATGTGGATTGACTAATTAAAGAGAATTGAACTATGTAAATTAATTCTAATGATTAATAATTTGATAATTTATGAGACTAAGTGTATTATAATTAATGTTATAAGGGTGATTAATATGAGTGGTGCATATTGATACACACATGGGTTTGATTCTTGATTATACACACAAGTTAGAGTAATCGATGATTACAGTGTTGCGCTACCATAGCTAGCAAGGTGAGAGAGTTGTTTGGATTCATGAATGAAGTTACCAAGATTAGAGGATTTTGACCCTGACCTTTAACCACTTACCTTATATGAGTACTTTATGTTTACATACAAGTATAAGGGTTAAACTTATAAGAATTATAATTATATTTTAATAATTAATTAATGTCGATTGATTAATTAAAGAGAATTGATCTATGTAAATTAATTCTAATGATTAATAATTTGATAATTTATGAGACTAAGTGTATTATAATTAATGTTATAAGGGTGATTAATATGAGTGGTGCATATTGATACACAGATGGGTTTGATGCTTGATTATACACACAAGTTAGAGTAATCGATGATTAAAGTGTAGCGCTACCATAGCTAGCAAGGTGAGAGAGTTGTTTGGATTCATGAATGAAGTTACCAAGATTAGAGGATTTTGACCCTGACCTTTAACCACTTACCTTATATGAGTAATTTATGTTTACATACAAGTATAAAGAACTTACGCCTAACTCTATGTTTGCAAGTATAAGTTTGAGAAAATGTGGAATGCCTTAAAATCTCCCCTAATAAGCATTTGGTTTGATGCATATTTAGTTATTCAAGATGGTTTTGACTCAGGGAAATCGAGGCCGAGGGGCATCGTCACAAGGACCACCAACATCGGTGTTGCCACCACTATCACCCGAATTAGGTCTCATTTTGCACTCCTTAGAGGCTATTAATGAGACATTAAATGGATGCCATTCAACAGATGTCAGAGTGGAACCCCCACCATCTAGAGTGGGTAACCCCAAAGCATCGAGCGACTTGCAGGGAGGGCCTCCACTAGGGGACATCACCAGAAGACTACAAAATATTAAACTCCCAGATTTTGTTGGGGGTCATGCAAGTGAACGTGCAGAGGCGTGGTTGGAAGTAATGACGTGATGTTTCACCTTAAGATACTATGCTTCCAATCTAAGGTGAAGATAACGATATTTAAGTTGAGGGACAATGCCTTGAACTGGTGGGGTAACCTGGAGAGCCAGTTGCACCTTACCCCAGACACCGTCTCATGGGATCTTTTTTAGGAAAGATTCTGGAGGAAATATTTTCCTGCATACTATGAGGAACAACATGCAGGAGCATTTCATGTTATAGTTTAGGGAAACAGGATAGTGGAAGAGTACGAGATCAAGTTCATGAAGTTAGTAAAATATGTCTCATACATGGATACCGATCAACGACAGACATGACATTTTGTGTACAGGTTAACCCTAAGATAAGGGCCATGGTACAAATGTGGAAACCATCGTCAGTAGATGAAGCAATTGAAAATTATCGTTACATGGAGGAGCATATGAGATTAATCAAAGGTATGAGATCAACCATTCTACAACATCCTGGATTCATGAGGAAGGCCCCTAGGACCTTCTCCAGGGGAGGAAGCTCTAGGCCACCTTCTTATGGAAATAGAGTCGCACCTAGAGCAGTTACGAAAAGTATTTCAATGGAAGTGAGTGCAAAATCCCACTCATTGCCAACGATGCAGGAAGGTCCACGACATTCTCAAGGAGAAACAAGTAGGGGAAGGGGTTCCAGGGGAAGGAACTCATTTCAGAGACCATCAAAGGGCAGTGTGTAGGTTTCATCTCATGTTAGTTATTGGGGGTGTGTTGGACCTCATTACCAACGAGATTATCCAGAGTCACAAGCAGGCTTTGTGCATAGAGAAGGAAAGGCCCCAATGGGAAGAGAAAGTAGTAGCCACCAGATTTATGCAGCGGTCAATAATCGTCAGGAAGAACATCAATCCACGGTGTTGGAGTCATCAGGAATGTTAAATCATGTCAATGTTAAAATTTTATTTGACTATGATGCTATAGATAGTTTCATTTCACCTTGTGCATTAGAAAAGTGTGGGTTGGTAGCCTATGAGCATGATGAATTTAAACAATTCGAGATGGCTTCAAGGGAAAAACAAGCGGTAGGACCTAGCGTCGATAATTGTCTAGTAGACTTGGGAGTGTGTACTACTAGGTTGAAGGTGTACATCAATTCTCTAGGGATGTATGACCTAATCATTGGAATGGACTGGTTAGAAGCCCATCGAGCTATGGTAGATTATTTCAAGAAAAGGGTGCTTTGTGTTGACGATGAAGGAAGATCAATAGAGATCCACAGTGTACAGAGAAAGGTCTCTCTATGCTTTATCTCGACCATCAAGGTTAAATGTTGCATGAGGTAAGGTTGTCGATTATATGTAGTGGAAGTAGTCAATGAAGGGAAAGGACCCTCCATGTATCATTATCCAGTATTGTCAGAGTTTGAGGATGTTTTTCTGAATAAGTTTCCTAGGTTACCTCCTGAGAGGGAGCTTGATTTTACCATTGAGGTAAAACCTAGTGTAGAGCCAATTTCCAAGACATCGTATAGGATGACGGCATCAGAAATTTGTGATTTGCATATGTAGTTGAAGGAACTACTTGAATTGGGGATAATAAGGCCTAGTGTCTCACCTTGGGGTGCACCAATCATTTTTGTCAAGAAGACGGATGGTTCCTTATGACTGTGTATAAATTACAGGGACTTGAACCATGCTACAATGAAAAATAGGTACCCAATGCCACAGATACATGACCTCTTTGATTAGATGAAAGGAGCATCAGTTTTCTCAAAAATTGATCTGCAATAAGGGTATTACCAGTTAAGGATTAAGGAATGCGATATTCCTAAAATTGCATTTCGAACTCGGTTTGGGCATTATGAGTTTGTTGTAGTACCTTTTGGTTTGACCAATGCACCAAGAGTATTCATGAGACTCATGAATGGTGTATTCATAAAGTACTTAGACCACTTTGTACAAGTCTTTCTGGATGATATCCTCATCTATTCCAAGAACGAAAGAGAACATGAGGAACACTAGGGAGCGGTGTTGTAGTTCCTTAGAGAGAACAAATTGTATGAGAGGTTGTCTAAGTGTTATTTCTTCCAGAAATAAATTCACTATTTAGGTCATACCATTTCCAGTGAAGGAATCTTTGTGGATCCAGAAAAGGTAAAGGCCATTATGGAATGGCTAGTGCCGAAAAATGATCATGAGGTGAGAAGCTTCATGGAGCTAGCTAGTTATTATCGAAGATTTGTGGAAGGGTTCTCTAACATAGCGAAACTCATCACCACATTGCGGTGCAAGGGGGTCCGATATGAATGGAAAGATGAATGTGATATTACATTCATCAAGGTAAAGAGGTTACTAACTAGTGCACCAGTTCTACAAGTGTCGGATATGGAAAAATACTTCACAATATATGTGTATGCCTTGAAGAAAGGATTGGGGGCCGTGAAAATGCAGGATGGGGGAGTGATAGCATATGCATCAAGAAATTTGAAGCAACACGAGGATATTTACACTACTCATGATTTAGATTTCTCAGTTGTAATGCTATCTCTGAAGCTTTGGAGGCATTATCTAGTGGGGAAAAGTTTTGAGCTCAAAACAGACCATGAAATATTAAAGCATCTCTTCACTCAAAGGGATCACAATTCTAGGCAGAGGCGATGGAGTGAGTTTATAAGTGAGTATTGTTTTTGAATTTCATACCTCAAGGGAAAGGACAATGTAATCGTAGATTCCTTGAGCAGTAGATCATGTGTCTTCTCCTTGGTAATCTTAAAAGTTAATCTGGGGGAGTGTGTGTTGGGGCACCTTCTTGGAGATAGTTGGTATTTAAAGGTTACTTCAACCCTCTAGAGTGGGAGGCAATTAGATCAAAAGTATGAAGAATATAGCCTGAAAGAAAATATATTATTAAGATATCAGGGAAGGATGTACATCCCCGAAGGTGGGGATATTCAAAGCATCATACTCAAGGAATCCCATAGAGCAATTTATTGTGCACATCCTGGTGTGAATAAAATGTACGGAGACATGAAGAAGCTTTTCTTTTGGGTAGGAATGAAGTGTGATGTATTATATTTTGTCTCCAAGTTACTAGAGTTTCAACAAGTGGAGGTTGACCACCACCACCCAACAGGTCTCCTACAACTGCATGATGTTCCTATGTCAAAGTGGGAAGTCATTTCTATGGATTTTGTTGTGGGATTTCCACTCACATCGCATAGGCACAATGTCATTTTTGTGATAGTTGATAAGTTGACCAAGAGTGCTCATTTTATTCCAATTAGAGACACTTATGATGTCACTGATGTGGAACACATGTTTATAAGTGAGGTCATCCATCTGCATGGGTTATCCAAGAATATCATTTCAGATAGGGACTCCCTATTCACATCTAGGTTTTGGACAAGTTTGCAATCAGCATTGGGAACTTAGTTGAACTTAAGCACAACATATCATCCTGAAACAAATGGGAAAACTGAGAGAGTAAATTAGGTTATGGAAGACATGCTTAGGATGTATGTTATGGATAATCAAACCCATTAGGAGAAGTACCTATCTTTGGTAGAGTTCACATGCAATAACAGTTTTCATAGATCCATTGGAATGCCACCCTATGAAGCTCTGTATGAAAGGTCATGTAGGGCACCATTGAGTTGGGAAAGGTTAGAAGACCGAGTGACAGTTGGGCCAAAATTGATTCAAGAAATGGAGGAACAGGTGATTCAGATTAAGAAGCAACTAAAGGAATCACATGATAGACATAAAAGTTATGTTGATGCACATAGGACTGACTGAAGTTATAAAGTGGGGGATCAATTTTTCATTCATATCAGACCTAATAAGAGTACCATTCGGTTCAGGAAGGGGACAAAGTTTTCACCTCTATTTATAGGACCGTTCAAAATCCAAGACAGAATTGGGCCCGTTGCTTATTGTCTCATACTTCCACCCCACTTAATAAAACTCATAATGTTTTTCATTTATATGTTATACGTCATTATGTTGCTAACGAATCTCATAAACTGAATTGGAAGGAATTCCAACTATCAGACACGGGAACCCTCATGGTCGAACCGTTACGCATATTCGACCGTAGGGTCTGACAGCTCAGGAATCGTCTGGTAGACCAAGTTAAGGTCCAGTGGGACAAATATAGCTTAGGATATGCTACATGGGAGGATGCAGAGACCTTAAAACGAGATCATCCATCACTTTTTTCACCACCTCGGGAATATGTTTCCCAAAGGTTGGGTGTATGTAATGCCACCTTTTGACTTAGATGGTTAGAATTACTTAAGGTCTACTCGCCTTTTGTTTTCTATTAACTGTGAAACTATTAATGATACACTTGCAAAAAATGTAATACATATGGACCTATGTGAATGTCAATTCTATGAATGTTTATCGTTATTTGAATTATGATAGATATTATGCAATCTATTTCTAACTTGAAATTTTTTATATTTAAAGTTGTTGGTACGTGCATACCGATTTGAGAATATGATTGAATGCATTTACATGATAGTAATGAATATATATGTATGAGTTTGTGTTATAGACTAATCTGCAGGTCAATAGGCTATGAAATAGCCAAAGGATAATGATGATAAAAGGTTTATGTCATGAACATCAACCAAGAAACAGTATGGTATGAATCTTTGTATATGGAATTATATTGGTTCAAATGCATTGCTATGATATGTGTACAAGTGTAGGTTTTTCAGGTGGTGAGATTGCCTAAAACTAAATATGGGATGAAAAAATTCCCAGCAACACAGTGTCACTATATGTTCCATGGTAGGGTGTTGACCCTAGTTCTATTAGTAGGTGTGGATGCATTTCTCACCGTGTATCCTCTGAAACCTGGAGTCATGGGAGGAATGTGTTCACTCATGGTTCCCTAGACAAGTGATGATCATTGCGAGTTTCCTGTCAGGGAAGCTTGGTCAAGAGAGTTGACACTTCCGTGTACGAGTTCTATCTGGAGTTAGTTCAACATAGTTGACGCTCCAAGATAGTCCAGCAAAGGGAGGATAGGGATGGAAGATGGAAGTAGGTTAGGGAGGAAGGTTGACAAGAAGTAGTTGAGAGTGTGTGGGGCTTAGCCTTATAGTAGAATTTCTTGATTTCCTCTTTTTGAAAAATATGTATATATGTCTATTTATAATTGCTTAACTGAACTACAATTATATAAGTGAATGTCTCTTGCACTAAATTATTATAATTAATGGATTTTGCGAACATTTTAAATGCTTTACTATCTTTTATGAAATGAATGGTCTTGTTGATTGGATTGGACGAATATAAGAATTACCTTAGGTGTGATAATTATTGTCATTAATACATGTGTGAGTCTTATACGTGCTAGCTACACATGCATGTCTTGCACATGTACACTAGTATGTATAAGTGTTTAAATTGATGATGGTGTTTATTTGATGTGGATGTATGAATCATGTGTCATTACCCTTGTATTGTAAATTACTCTAACATCGGGACAAAGTTTCTTGAAGGGTGGGTGTATGTAACATCCCAATTTGATTATTTATTTATCGTAGTGTTAATTTAAATTTAATTAATTATTAAAACAAATTCAATAAGTCCTTTTATTATTTTATTATTAAAAAGGTAGGTAAATTAATTAATGAGGGGATAAGGCTATTGGGGGAATTAATGAAGGGATAAGGTTGTTGGGGATTCAAGGGAGGAGGATAAGGAAGAGGGGAGGGGACTTGGAGAGGGGTCTTTTGGTATTTAGGGAAAATTGGGGGAAGAAGAAGGAGGATGAAATTATGAAAGGGAGGAGGAAATTGGAAGAACAATTTATTTTTGTTTTTGGGGAACTCTCACATGGGCATTGTTGTTGTTGGCAAGTTTGGGCTCGGGGGTCAGGAAACCGCAAGGATTCCTGGAACTAGAGAGCCAGAGAAGTTGTTTCTAGTTGGCTGGGAGGTTGATATTCAGTTGGGCAGTTTGGGCAAGAACAAGAACAAGTGAACCAGGGGCTACATCAACCAACTTGGAGATTGAGGTAGGTGTTTTACTAGTTGGTCTGTTATTATTAATTTATTATTATTATGTTGTCTAATTTATCATCATGTCTATTTACCATCTATTTACCAGTTTATTTCTTGCATGAAAGAAAAATTCTAAACTAAGTTGTAGTCATTTCAGTAGGATATTAGGAGATATTTATATTTTTTGAGGCCCCGAATTGGAAGGCCTTACAGATAGCATGGAGGGCCATTTTCCAATGATCGATTATGAAAAACTCTCTTGTAAAATCTCTCTGTAATTTTTTTCTTTTGCATTAGTAAACTGCTCAAAGTGGCCACGTTGGCTAGGGCCGTGGATGTTTCCCCGTAGGGGTTTTAACACCTCAAAACATCGGTTTGTTGATCTTTGATATGGTTGTGTGAGTGATTATTGAAGGTGTTCATCCTTTTTTGGAATACCTGTGTTGTCGAACGTGGTATCAAATCATGTTTGAAGACCCACTCATGTTGTAGATCGAGATCGTGAAGTCGAGTTGCATCATCTTCGTTTTTTTTTCATTTCTGTACATTTATGGACTAAGAGGACTGTTCCATTACATCTGGAGTGCTCATTTCATTCAAGAACGCTTTTCATTTCACTCGAAAAGGTTTTTTGTTTTCCCAAGATACGAGCATTTTAGCTAGATCTGGAGGTATAAAGTGTGAATACACCCTTTTCAATTTTTTTGCAGAGTTTTATTTTAGTTTTATATTGTTTGTTTCTGGTTTTCTACTCTTTTAGATCTATGTATGCTCTTTTCCCCATGCCCTGTGCGATCTCAGAAAATCAGAAACAAATAGAAAAAGGTGCATTTTCCGAGTAAGCTAACCGAGATCTAACCCTTGTTGTCATTGAGAAGAGAAAATATTTTATTGTGTGAAAAAGGTTTTTTTTAGCACACTCTCTAAGGTCATCTTCCACAAAAACAACAACATAAACACCCCCAATCCTCTTGCTAAACAATACAATATGTTTTTCTAGACTACTTTGTTAAAAGTTTCTTTATTAAGTAAGAGGTCTTGAGTTCAAGTCTCTCTTTTTGTTACTTTTTTTTTAAAAAGTTCATGCTCCATTATAAAGTGTATTTCACTTCAAGTATAAAAGTGAATCACTATCAGTAGATTTTAGAGTTATTTATTTTGCACGCAAATTTTCTTTTATAAAGTAACTTCATTGTAAAAGTGATCCTCACTTATTTTTATAAAAGTGGGCCACTTCATAAAGCGACTTACACCATCACATGGTCCTTTGGTTACCGTTTATGCATTTTTTTAAAAGGGCATAACTTTCACATCCGAAGTCAGTTTTCAGTGTCGTCGTTTTTTAAACCGCCTAATTTTTCAAAATCTTTCCATCCATATCATCAGTTTCAGTTTTTAAATCCATATTATCCACATATTTAATATGACTTATTCAAGTAATCGTTTGCTTACTAGCACCAACTACTTCCAATGGAAATCCCATATGAAAGATTTATTAAGAAGTAAAGGCTTGTACTGGATTACCTTGGGAAAGGAAATAGAACCTATTGATGCTGATAAGAATGTCAAATGGGATAATAGGAATGAAAAATCACATGGCATAATCATAATGTCTATCTCTCCTGATTTAAGGTTCCACCTTCAACAAATTGATAAACCCAATGAAGCTTGGGAAAATATTGAATATGTATTTGTTAAACACATTATTATTCAAGCACAACAGTTAGAAAATCAAGTACCGACTTTCAGTCCAAGTGATTTTTCTTGCATTGAAGACCATCTATCTAAGTTTAAAACACTCAAAATTTTATGCGAACAATGTAAGATAAATATGGATGAAGAGTGATGCATCTATATTATTGTTTCTAATATAGGTAGTGCATATTTTGGGTTTGTATCTAATTTTTATGCCATGAAAGAGGCTCTAGGGAAAACTTATCAAAAACCCACTCTTGAGTCCTTTTGTGATTGTTGGAACAAGGGTAGACCCAGGGTTTAACTCTAATAGCGCACCAACGAGCCTTGACTACTAGCCCTTTTGGAAACACCTGCGAAGCAGATGAAGTCTCACCCGAAGTAGCAATAGGGGGTTGTAGGACATAGGTGTCTACAACCAGAGGAAATGCAAAGTGGAATCAAGGCAACCAGACATGGAGGTAAGATTATTCTTTCCAAGCATACACCTAATTCATACAATTATGTATCAGATCTAACATACTAATGCATCATCAGAGTAACAGAGTAAAGAACACAACATCAATCACACACAACAACATGATATACGTGGTTCACTCTCTCCCTAGGGCTACGTCCACATAACTGTGTTTTATAATATATTAGGTGAAAGCTTAAAATTCTATCTTCGTTCTTAGCTTGCAGATATCTCTCCTTCTCTCTTTTATCTATCTCCCTTCCTTGTGCACCCAACTGCAGGATTGATCTTCGCACCCAGCTGAATATCTTACAACACATACTTCTCTCTCCACACAATCCTTCTCTCTCAATAATAATAACAATCACTCATCATCACATACCCGAACCCATATCAAGTCCTCTTGACCTTTATTTATATATTACAATAGCTCACTGATAGCCTTAGGCCGAAGCCTAGGTGTCAAAACCCTGGGTCAACTTGACCCACGTTTTCAGGGCTTCACCACTCTATCTTTCCTTCATTCCCACGAGGTTCTCCAAAACATCTACTGATGGCTTTTTCCACTTGCTGAGTTGTCCACGATCTATCTTCCTTGCTGATATGTCTTCCTGATCTCCTCATCCAATGACTTACTTTCTCGGACTTCACTCAGTCTTTTCTAATTCTTTAACCACTTCGACCTTATCTCAATCAACCTTCCTTTCGCGCAGTTCGTGTTTCACCTTTTCTTCTGTAATATTCACTTTCTTCCATAACCAAGGGCCAAAAGGCCCCCAACACTCACTTGTGACTCGTCCCAAGGCACTCTGATCTGAATCTTCTATTGTATCTCAACTTCAGACTACGCACCGCAACCTGTGCTTCCTGTTTTGTTCCTCCACCCTGTGTGGAGATTGTCTTTCTTGTGTCTGGTACCCAGTCTCAACTGCACCTGGTACTGTTACACATTATTTTGGTCACTCTGATGATGACCCTACAAGCATGTGTTCAAGCTCTAAAAACAATCTTTTACATGAGAAAAATGACTAAGTTCTTCGCCTACAAGGCATATATTTAGAATGACGTTGCAGGCTGACAGTGGTACACAATGCGGAAATCCTTGATTTCTGCAGGCTACTCTATGCCTGGCTCATGGGATTTCTGCATACTGCTATATAGGAAGGGTGCGGTGGCGTTTGAAGCTAAGGAAAGGAAGAAGTTTCTAGAAGTTTCTAGAAGGATAATCTTCTAGAATCTGAGGTGGCATCCGTATGGTTGTGGTCTTACTGGATTCTCTTATTTGGTGGGATCATCCTCATCCTTGTAACCACTCCACCTTCTCTTATATAATGATGGGTTTCTCATGGAAAAGGTTAAGCAATATTGAGAAAAGAATTGTTGCAAGAATAGGCTAGAGACTGTGTGAAGGATCCTGTTACAATTGATGCTTGTGGCCTCCAGTTGTCCATCAAGCTTTTGTGGACCATCTTCATACAAATTCGGAGAAAGTGTATGTGTGTGTTGGAAAAAAGGACCACCGAAAGAGAACTTGCAACATCAAGGAAATTTGGTTGTATCTTCCACTTTTACTTAATATGATACAGTGACATTTTTCTTTCCCATAAAATCATTAGCGTTTTATTACATGACTCCTTGATCACATGTTTAGGTTTCCATTGAATTTACAATCGTTGTTTTCACTTTGGTTGGTTTGTGTCATTGCAGATTTGATCTCACAAGAGAACCGAAGCAAAGAAGGGACAACAAAGATATAAGGAAGCAATATCTAAAGGTATTCCATCCATTCCTTCTTTGATAGTAAATTCAATGATAACAACTTAGGGAAAGCATCATGTCCTGTCTTGTTTTGTTCTAGATCCAGGTGGAACTAGGGAGATTAGTTTATGTCTGCATTTTGTTACACATTATTTTGGTCACTCTGATGATGACCCTACAGGCACGTGTTCAGGCTCTCAAAACAATCTTTTACATGAGAAAAATGACTAAGTTCTTCCCCTGCAAGGCATATTTTTAGAATGACGTTGTAGGCTGATAGTGGTACACACTGCGGAAATCCTTGTTTTCCGCAAGCTTCTCTATGCCCGGCTCGTGGTATTTTCACATGCTACTATATAGGCAGGGTGCGGTGGCATTTGTAGCTAAGGAAAGGAAGAATTTTCACGAAGTTTCTAGAAGGAGAATCTTCTAGAATGTGAGGTGGCGTCCATATGGTTGTGGTCTTACTGGCTTCTATGATTTGGTGGGATCATCCTCATCCTTGTAACCACTCCACCTTCTCCTATATAATGATGGGTTTCTCATGGAAAAGGTTAAGCAAGATTGAGCAAAGAATTGTTGGAAGAATAGGCTGAAGACTATGTGAAGGATCCTGTTACAATTGATGTTTGTGGCCTTGTTGGAACAGGGGAAGGCCCGGGGTTCAACGCTACAACAACGCACCAACAAATCCCTAACTACTGGCCCTTTCAGCAACACTTGTGAAGCAGATGAAATCTCACCCGAGGTACAGGCAGGGGTGGTTGAAATAATCAAGTGTCTGCAACCTTAGAAGGGACACAGATCTATGATTATATCGCGTACAAAGCACTTTGCATTGGTCAGTCATTAATGTTCAACTCTTATTATGCTTCGCAGATAGCACAAAGCATCGCGGTGTTCAAAGGTATTTCAGCACTTAGAAATAGTAAAACATATCAGGTCTAGTAAAAGGGGCCCAAAAGTGGACTGAGATCCCGTGATCTCTGCTTCGCTTGGCGCTCCTTCTTCGACTAGTTGTCGAAGTCCCAAAATAGGTCAAAATGAGCAAGGTTATCCCAAAACTTGGTCAAGGGCCAACATGCCTCCAGTTGTCCATCAAGCTTTTGTGGACCATCTTCATACAAATTCAGAGCAAGTGTATGTGTGTGTTGGAACAAAGGACCACCGAAAGGGAACTTGCGACATCAAGGAAATTTGGTTGTATCTTCCACTTTTACTTAATATGATACGGTGACATGTTTATTTCCCGTAAAATCATTAGCGTTGTATTACATGACTCCTTGATCACATGTTTAGGTTTCCATTGAATTTACAATCGTTTCTTTCACTTTGGTTGGTTTGTGTCATTGCATATATGATCTCACAAGAGCACCAAAGTGAAGCAAGGACAACAGATATATAAGGAAGCGATATCTAAAGGTATGTCATCCATTCCTTCTTTGATAGTAAATTCAATGATAACAACTTAGGGAAAGCGTCATGCCCTGTCTTGTTTTGTTTTAGATCTAGGTGGATCTAGGGAGATTAGTTTATGTCTGCATTTTGTTACACATTATTTTGGTCACTCTGATGATGACCCTACATGCATGTGTTCAGGCTCTCAAAACAATATTTTACATGAGAAAAATCACCAAGTGTTTCCCCTACAAGGCATATTTTTAGAATGACATTGCAGGCTGACAGTGGTACACAGTGCAGAAATCCTTGATTTCCACAGGCTGCTCTATCCCTTGCTCGTGGGATTTCCACATGCTGC
This sequence comes from Picea engelmannii, assembly GCA_009831015.1. NCBI lineage: Eukaryota > Viridiplantae > Streptophyta > Pinopsida > Pinales > Pinaceae > Picea > Picea engelmannii. Next base: position 68,539 of record ML829241.1, on the reverse strand, counting down.
TATATTGGTAGAGTGTGGCATCATTTGAAGCTAAGGAAAGGAAGACGTTTCACGAAGTTTCTAGAAGGAGAATCTTCTAGAATGTGAGGTGGTGTTCATATGGTTGTGGTCTTACTGGCTTCTCTGATTTGGTGGGATCATACTCATCCTTGTAACCACTCCACCTTCTCCTATATAATGATGGGTTTCTCATGGAAAATGTTAAAAAAGATTGAGCAAAGAATTTCTATAAGAATAGGCTGACGATGGTGTGAAGGATCATGTTATAATTGATGCTTGTGGCCTCCAGTTGTCCATCAGGATTTTGTGGACCATCTTCATACAAATTTGGAGCAAGTGTATGTGTGTGTTGGAACAAAGGACCACCGAAAGGGAACTTGCTACATCAAGGAAATTTGGTTGTATCTTCCACTTTTACTTAATACGATACGGTGACATGTTTATTTCCCATAAAATCATTAGAGTTTTATTACATGACTCCTTGATCGCATGTTTAGGTTTCTATTGAATTTAAAATCATTGCTTTCACTTTGGTTGGTTTGTGTCATTGCAGACCTGATCTCACAAGAGCACTGAAGTGAAGCAGGGACAACATAGATATAAGGAAGAAATATCTAAAGGTATGTCATCCCTTCCTTCTTTGATAGTAAATTCAATGATAACAACTTAG
>ML829241.1:44803-58764 GCA_009831015.1 Picea engelmannii | reverse complement strand
ACATTCCAAAATTTGATGGTAAGCTGGGAGAAGATCCAAACAACCATGTCATGACTTTTCACCTTTGGTGTTCATCCAACTCTTTGATGGACAATTCCATTCGGTTTTGACTCTTCCAACCAAATCTTACAGGTTCGGCTGTAAAGTGGTATATAGAAATACCACGAGGTTTCTTCGTCGACTTTAATACCCTAGCCATGGCTTTCCTCACACACTACCAGTTGCCAATCCGTTATGAAACAGGAACCGAGATTTTGAGTACCTTCAAGAAAAATAAGGCCACTCACATCTCTCATCACATTCATGAGTGGAGACGAAGATGACGTTTAATCAAACTCAATCTTCTCGACCAGTTATTGGAAGAATGGTTCATGAAATCCTTTGTGAATAAAATATCTCGTGACATTTCCATGGGTGGAGTTCTCATAGAAGAACAGGAGATCAGTCATGCTGAGTACCTTGATCTCATTTATTCATAAACAGGTACTCTTTACGATTTTCTCCCTGACACACCTCGTCCTTCTACCACCACTACCTCAACTACCCATGTTTATTCTCATGCGACTAATGGTGTGATTGGAACCTTCCATGCTCAACCTCAATATGCACAAGCCTCTCCCACCAATCCCAAGTCTACTGCTTCTAATGTTCAAAATGCTCCAACTCCTACTCCTTCCACCGACAAAACCTCTGAGGTGAACTCCATTCAATCTACCCCTATCAAAAAAAAAAAATCTAAAAAAGGGAAGGGTAAGAATAAGGAGGATAAAAATAACCTGCAATCTGAGAAAGCCAAAATCCAACCTGTTGATGATAAGGATAAGTGCAAACCCCAATACCCTTGCCTTATATGTGGTGATGATCACTACACGAAATATTGTCCAAGACGGGCCGAGGTTACTAAGTTACTTCAAGGGACCGCAAAACCTCCCACACCTGCCATTTTGTCCCAACCTTTCCCTTCCCAACAAAAGGACCAATTGTCCATTCACGACCAACCCTCTCCCTCCACTACTTATTATGTACTTATGTTCATAAGTGATTCAAAAAAGAATGACGTTACACTTACCACTTGGGCCAAAGACTACTCTTCCTCAAAGGAGAAAGTTGATGATATACCACCTTCGTTGGTTCAACAGTCTCCCTTAACTTCACCTCCCAACGGTCCTCTTCATCTTGAACGATCGATTCTCGATACAGTTCTTCGCCCTTCCCCAAAGGGTGTTGTTCGAAAGTCTTCCTTCAATCCTCATGCACGTGTTGCTCAGAACTACAGTATTATAGAAGATCTGGCACAAAAACCTTCCGCGATGTCAACTCTCAAAGTCCTTCAAAGTTTTCCCACTCAATGGAAGGCACTGTTAAAATCTATTGGTGGAATTTACCCTACATATACGAATTTGATAATTTTTTACCTGGAATATCACATTCCATGGCTACCCCCTCAACTCGCATTTCATATACAAGTTGTTTTCGCAAACAAGCACATTTGTAGAACCATTATTGACGAGGGTGCCTCGATGTGCATAATGTTTGTTGCTTGTTGGAAAGCCATTGGATATCCTCTCTTAACTGAATCACACAACACGCTCAAAGCCTTCAATGGATCTGGCTTTAAACCCTATGGTGTACTCCCCTCGTTGTCTATTATGTTAGAAGGAAAATCAGTCAATGTTGAAGTTGAGGTCTTTGATGCACCTCTTAATTACAACCTCTTACTTGGCCATAGCTGGATTGATTCCATGCATGCAGTTGTATCTACTCTTTTCCATGTAGTACATTTTCCACACCAGGGAAAGGTTGTTACGGTAGATCAACTGGCCTTTTTTAACTCTGATGCTCGTACTAGCAATGTACCCTTCATTTCAAAGACACCCCCTGGGTATAAGAATGTCAGTGTGGGTCTACTAAAAGGTTTGACTTTGATGGGCACATTCCCGATCCCACCACCTGATGTTCCACCTCCTTTGGTTACCTCTATCAACATGATTTCCACCTTTGTTCATGAAACCCCTACATCTTTTGACCCGTGGATAGTACCCACACCTGGTGATTATCTTCACTATGGAAACCAGATGCCTTTAAGTCCGATTGAATCTACTTATCAAGCCATTCAATCGACAAGCCCTTCCACTACCTCTCTTGGTGATTCATCTCCTGATCCATTCCATGTTATTTTTCCTACGGACGAGATGATCATGTCGGTTATGTCCATGGAAGACACCCCATGGGATGATGGGCGTTATCGTTCCATCCTCTTTCGGGAACAACACACCTTAGAGAGTTACCAATGGATCTCGACTCCATCAACCATTGTTTTCATCTCTTCTATTCCCAAGTCTACACATGATGTGTTATGAGTAACATTTCACCCACCATCCCCCTCGACATATCCATTAAACCTGGATTTTTTTTAAATGTTCACATTGGAGCTTCATGTTCCACCGATAAGGTTGTCACATATAAGTCCATTTTTCAGGAGTTTCGTGACATCTTCGCATGGAGCTATGAAGAGATGTCGGGTATTGACCTCGATATTGTTGTACACGAAATTAAGATGTACCCGGGCGCTAAACCCATCCAGCAGAGACTTCACCTAGTCCACCCTCATAAAGAAGCTACTATCAAGCTTGAGGTTGAAAAAATTCTTAAAGTTGGCTTTATTTATCCTGTGGCTTTAACTGATTGGGTATCCTATCTAGTTCTGGTTAACAAGAAATAAGGTATGATCCATGTCTGCGTTGATTATAGGGATATCAACAAAGCCTGTCCTAAGGACAACTTTCCCACCCCCTCCATTGACCAGATCGTCGACGATTGCGCTGGAAGTGAAATATTTTCTTTGATGGATGATTTCTACAAATATAATAAAATCAACATCTTACCCACAGATCAACACAAAACCGCTTTCATTTGTCCTTGGGGCACCTTTGCCTACCAGAAACTACCCTTCGGTTTAAAGAACGCCGGTGTGACTTTTCAATGTGCCATGTCTTACGCTTTTCATGATATCAAGCACATTGTACAACCATATCTAGATGACCTACTAGGGCATTCCATGCATCGTAGTGACCATCCAGCACACCTCCGAGCCATTTTCCTTCGTTGTCGGTTCTATCGTATACGCTTAAACCCACACAAATGTGTCTTCTATTTGGAGTCCGACCAACTTATGGGCCTTTTTGTTTCACATCAGGGGATAAGGGTAGATCGTTTGAAGGTCGAGGCGACCCTCAATCTCCCTCCTCCTTCCTCACTCCGCCAACTTCAAATTTTGCAAGGGAAGGCAAAATTTTCACGTCGTTTCATCCCAAACTACACTGAGTTAGCGCTCAGATTTATTTGACTGCTGAAGAAAGGTTTTGAGTTCGTATGGGATACCACTGCCAACAAAGATTTCAAAGATTTCAACTGACTTTAACCCATACCCCACTACTTTTCCCACCCGATTATAGTCGATATTATTTCCTTTTATCTTGCTGCTTCGGAATCTACCATTGCCATGGTTATAGTCCAAGAAGACGATTTACACGATGAAAATGTCATTTATTATTTGAGTCGAAGTCTCATGACTACCGAAGCCAGATACTTACATGTTGAAAAACTATCCTTGGCAGTTGTTCAATCTATCCAACGTTTTCGTTACTATATCCTATTACATAGGACCACTATAATTTCCGATTGCAACCCTATGCAACACATTCTTACATGCCAATTGATAGGGGGAAAATACTCCAAATGGATAGTGATTCTCCAGGAGTTTAACTTAGAGTTTGAACGCGCTAAGTCTAAGAAATCCTTGGTGTTTTCCGAACTGATATGTGACCTTCCCTGCATTGAGACAAAAAATGTAGCAAAGGATTATTTACCTGACGAATCCCTCTTTCTGATCAATTTCGATGACCTTTGGTATGGAGATATCATTATTTATCTTGAGACTCAGACTTTTCAGCCTGATTTTTCTAGCACTGACCATCGTCATATATGTTACCAAGCCCATCAGTATATTATCCTTGGCAACACTCTTTATCGTTGTGGGGTTGAATCCATTTTTCGATGATGTCTCACCTATGATGAGGCTGAGAAAGCCTTGAATGTATGTCATTTTGGACCATGTGATGGTCACATGTCTGGGTATGCTACTACCCAAAATATCTTACGAGCATGGTATTTTTGGCCTTTTTTATTCAAAGACTATTATTTCCATCCAAAAATGCCATGCTTGTCAAACATACAACAACAAGATATGATCTCATACCGCTCCTTTACACCCTGTAATTTCCATTGGACCTTTCGCAAAATGGGGCATTGATTTCATGACATGTAACCCTCACTCGGCCGGGGGGAATGGATACATCATCGTAGCCATGGATTATTTCACAAAATGGGCTGAGGCAATGCCTACATTCGATAATACTAGAAACATTGTAGCCCTATTCATATCCAATCATATCATCACATGATTCAGAGTCCCACAAGCTATCGTCATCAATCATGATAGCCATTTTCGAAATTTCATGATGTCCGAGCTTACCGAAAAGTTGGGTTTTCGAAATGAAAACTCAACCCCCTACTATCCACAGGCGAATGACCAAGTTGAAGCAATAAACAAGGTTCTTATCACCATGCTTCAACGGATAATAGGAATTCACAAGACAAGTTGGCACACGATGTTTTTTTTCATCATTGTGAGCCTATCAAACATCTGTGAAGTCTACCAGGGGATTTACACCTTTTCAGCTAGTGTATGGTATCGAAGTTTTCTTGCCGATTGAGTGTGAAATATCGTCATTGAAACCAGCCATCGAACTTGTCCCCAACACCTCTACTGAAGAAGAATGTCTATTGTATCTAATGCAATTAGATGAAACCCGTTGTGATGCCACCCTAGTAATTGAAACCCGGAAAAAACGGGTGAAAGCCCAATACGAAAATCATGTTAAGCCATGTGTTTTCTCTGAAGGTGATCTACTTCTTATCTATGAACAATATTGTGATTGACTAGGGGCCGAAAAATTTAGGGCTATGTGGCACGGCCCTTATATCGTCAAACAAGTGTTGGAGAAAGGAGCCTATAAGTTATTCGATTATGATGGTATTCCTTTGAGTGAACCCATAAATGGGCTTTACTTGAAGAAGTACTATGCCTAGGTTATATTTGCATGAGTGCTTGTATTTTTACTATATCATAATTTTATGTGCTACTCTTGTGTTTTTTCGTTATTTGGTTTCAACCCCTAGTGGCTTACCTTGCGTTGTTCTTGGTTTCTAGATGTCGATGTCTCTGCTACCCCACACTGGTTTCACCGATGGCGCTAGTCGTAGTACTCAAAACTTAGCATCCGCTGCTTGGGCAATCTATGCACCTACGAACGAGTTAATCAGTCTACATAGTGTTTTCCTCAGTTGTGCAACTAACAACATCGCAGAATATAGGGCAGTCATTGAATTGTTGACCAATGCTATTTCACTTGGAATCCATCACCTGGTTGTACTTCTTGATTCACAGCTAGTAGTAATACAACTAAGTAATGTCTATTCTATCTAAAGTCCTACATTGTTACGGGTATATTTGCGAATYCACCTCTTGGAACGTTATTTTGATTATATTAGGTATCAACACATTCCTAGATGTCTAAATACGATAACTGATGCATTAGATAATTATGTGTTAGACAAACATTTGAGACATTTATAAATCCAATCACACATCACATGTTGTATATAAAGAAAAGTAAGCAGGTAGAAGCCTCATGTATATATATAACAATAAAATGTTTTACAAAAAAGTGTTTTCCGTCCGAAAGACCAAAATATCAAAATATGAAGCCCACGACTTCTACAAATAGCATAATGGATGCTGCTCATGGTAGCATACTACTTCTCGTGCTRCTCTACAAAGTAATTGACTAAGTGAACTAGAAACGCCTACGGTGTGGCACTGATAACACCTCGAAATCTCATTGATCAAGATATCCAGGATGTTTGTTGTCAAACCCTCTATATTCTGCTCGACCACTTCATAATCGACAACATCCCATCCTGCTACTACCACTGCTTCCCCTCACCTCTGATTGGGGGAAGTTACCGGAGGAAGGTGTGGCCCTACATCTGCATGGTCTAAATGTTTGATTAGTCATTGGATAGAGAGAATATATATAAAAAAAACATCTTATATTCTAAAATTCACAAAAACACCATAAAAAAAAATGTTTTTCTTACCTAGGTCCCCCCACTGAAAACCCTCAGGTAGAACCAAATCGAGGTCATTGCGAAAGTATAGGCCAACATATGCGTAATAATATATCATCAATATATGTGGCCTCAACCAGTCAAAGAATGCATCGTTGTATTTAATAATGGGGCCCGCTACATGTCGGGCCATGAGATCGCACCACCGCATCATCTGTGGATCTCGTGGTGCTGGTATACCCAACTCTACCTGTAGGCATAAATGAGGGACTCTTTATAGAAATAAAGACACCAAAATGGATCCATGCCCGAATTTCTTCAGGTCTCCGTTCTTGCTTTTGGTTAACTGTTTCTTCATACTGCGAAGAATACCATCACACCATTTTAACACACAAGGTTTTGTGCATTCCATGACATACTGAAAATAACTTTGGAGGGCCATGTGCGGAGACACACTTCCTACCATGCGCGCAATGGTAAAAAGGATGGTCTGAAGAGTTAAATCACGAACACCTCTTATGGCTACCTTACCTTTGCGTCTCTCGGCCTCGGGTTCACAGTATCAACGGATTTATTCGATCATCGGTAGGCCACCACCTCGACCCCCTGTTAGGGTCACATGTGCTCCACGATGGGATAACCCCTTCAAGAATTAAATGTCTTCAATGTCCAAAGAAAGAACGTAGACACCTACATGAAACACCTTTTGGTCTATGTCCCACATGTGGACCAGGTATTCTAGTCACCTCAGTTTGGCTCTCATGCCCTGGATTTTAAATTTTTTTAACAATCTGCACTGTCGAAGGGCATTGATGGTGCCTGGATCATTTAAGGACATGAATTCATCATCCTCGTGTTCCCGTTCTCTCCATTCCAACATTTTGGCAATCAAATACCTGCATGGAGACGAGGAAAGGAAGTTATCATATTCAATCGTTGATTTAGAAATTCGTTTTTGGGAAAACACATGCATAATTTTTTGGGTTTTCGACCGCCACAGACGAGTTTTTCATATAGTGCGGGGTTTCGACAGGTGAGCCATAGGGAACCTACAAAAATCATTGATTTCTACAAGTCCCGATACTAGTCACCTACAGTGGCCCCAGTGCGAACCTACCGGCCCAAAAGCTCATCCAAAAACTACCTTCAAACCAAAATACATGAATTTCAATCCATTGAAAAATAAGAGGATGACGATCTTATTGTGTTGACAGAGACCGTTTGTCAAATGATCGCCTGTGCTTCTCACAATCAACAACCAAAATATGAGGTAAAACAGAGTTTCTAGACAAGTTTTGAATGAAATGCAAATGAAATAGCAATAATAAGTCTTACCCCCTTTTTATTTCATTTTTTGTTTTTTCTTATAATATTTTATATTATTTTAATGCATTTTATCATGACCTAATGGTCTAATGGTCGTGTGAGTCTGTTGTTTCTCACATATGTGAAGACTAAGGCCCTGAACAATGTTGTATGGATGATCTTTCTTGATTCACTTTTATGTTTGTTACATATATCAGTACTTTTTAGGGTTTTTCAGAAAAACCTCGAGCCTAGTCTTTGTTTGTTCTTATGCTCGAAAATCGATGAGAACGCAACCGAGTATACTTTTGTCATTTTTTCGTACTCATTATGCGAACATGAAAAATGAAACCTATGAAGTATCCTTTAATCTCTTTTCACACTCCATAAAAACGAAAAGATTGTCGAGCGACCTTGTTCTTTTCACTCTCGTAAAAGTATTTGAAGAAAAAATTTGATGGGCGATAGTTTATCACTTTTTTGGTCTCGTCGAATTACTTTACGAAAAAGGAACTGAGAGAGTTCTCCTTAATGTGTTTTTTAGACTCTATAAATATGAAAAACCCCTGAGTTTTCTATCTTTGGACTCATTAAACAAACATCGAAAGACCCACATGGGACCGAGCCACTCCTTCTTAGGGTTCGTTAAACATACTCCGAGGGACTCGTCTAAAGGATGAGCTTACATCAACAAGCATATGTTATCCTCAAGATTACATAAAAATAAAGAGGTACTTGCTAGAAATGGTGGGGGGGAATTTGGGAAAGAAATGTGTCTCTGTATCCGTGTTAGTGGCATTACTAGTTGCTCTTGAACATAACACCCCCTTCATCATTTGAATCTGGGTTGGGAAATCCATTTGTCTCTCATATGGCCCTCTGAAAATCTATATCTTGGGTCGTATTTGAGTCAATGTTGCCAAGATCATTGTCGTTTCATTCATATGTTCAAGAGAAGTCCAAACAAGCCCTCTATCAAGTCGTACATCTGCAATTGTTAATTCTTACCATGCTGGCCTTCCCTATGTCAGTTTCAAATCATTTTCATACTTTGATCTACCCTAAATCTGTTACTTATTTTGTGTCATTGATGGGGGATACATCAAGGCCCTCCTATGATGAGTCTTTTCTTGTCGACTTCAACTCATCATCCGGGAACAAGACTTAGAAATTGTTTAGTACCTTAGAGACGGCATGCCTCAATGGCAGGTTTCTTCACTTTCAACAGTGGATTCACATCATTGGTCTATGATCAAGAGATTTCATCGAGTGTTAGACTTCATATCATTTATTCACATTTGTTGGATTGTACTAAGGTACCTTGGGAGTCATTGACATCAATGGTGATTTCCCTAACACTTGTTAATGGTTTTCATCAATGACCGGTAATCAAGTGGTTTATACCATGTTCGACTTCAACACCTATAATCACATGGTTGGATTCATACTTACGGATGACGAGGTTGAAGACCCTGGATCTCATCATTTTGCTCTAGGTTGCGATGGATTATTTATGATTTTTATTTGACACACAGATCCACTTTGTATGTCTTGTGGCTGTGTCTGAACTTAATAATTCTAATACATAGATCCACAAGGTATTTCTGGTGGCTATGTAGAATCTTGACGACATGGATCTGTTAGTCCCTAAATTTGCACTTGACTGTGAGAGGGTAAGCTAGGGCATCATCGGTTTATTGCAAAGTGTTTTAAAGGATTTTTATGATTTGTGTTTTTGAGTAAGGTGGTTGAAAACTGGCTCAAGGGTATAACATAACATGAAAATCCAAATTAGAACAAAGTATATCCCATTGACTGGTTAAAAGGTAGTCACATAGATAGATTAGACCGATAAGAAAGAGAGAAAATGAAGCTTTCAATTTGTCAACTTCACATAAATTATTGTCTAAGTATATCATAAAGAAACAAGACCATCATCTTGAAATCAAAACTTGAAAATAACTTCCACAGTAAACTCTCCACCCTCCTATGCAGGTCTACTAGGTTGTTTTTGTTCCATCTTTAACCTTGCCATCTTAGCTGTCAGAGTTTTCAACATCTTAGCCATTTCATCCATTTTAGAATCAAATGATGTATTAGAAGATGAAGGAAACTCTTCTTTTTTCTTTTTCCTATCTCTATCACTCCTAGACTTCAATTTGCCTGCTGCTAATTTGTTTAATTCTACCTCAATAGCAGCATCTTGCATCAGGTTGAGGGTAGCAGCCCTTCTCTCTCTGAGCAACAAGGAAAATTCAGCATCGAAAGAATTGGCAAAATTTATTTTAGCTGATGTCTCTAAAGGTTTAATCTCATATGGAATTTTACCATACATATGGTTGAATCTTTTGGTAAAATCAAGTATAGATTCACCTTGTTTCCTTTTTAAAGAACCAAATTCAGTGATGTAATATAAAAATTCTTTCTTGTCTCCCTAGTGTTTAAGAAAGGGATCATCCAAGGCCACAATATCAGCAATTGAATTAGGTGGCAAACTCCTGAACCACTTTCTTGCTTCACCATTTAGACTCTACACGAACAATCTCATCCACACATATGCATGCTCTACATTGAAATTATCTGCAAAACTATAGAATAAACTCAAATCTTCTTCAGCAGTAACTGCACCATCTCCATTGAATCTGGAAAAGTATCTCATATAATCATTTGGTGGAAAGGAAAATAAGACTTGTGGAAGAATCAAAGGGGCATACCTTGCTGCAACAATTTCATCCATTTTTTCTACAGCCATATTTGCTATCTTTGGTGTTTGGGTTCTGGAAGTAAGCAAGATTGGTGATGTTGGAGGTGAAATGGTCCTTTTTGTATGACAACTTAATTATACTATCATTGAATCTTGATCTTTAGCAGATAAGGATTTTTCTTCTGGACTATGATCAGATGAAGGGCCCAAAAACAAAGGATTTTCAAAAGAAAAATAATGTGATTTAAAATCTTCAAATGAGAGAGATCCAATAGATGATGAGGGTGTCTCTGGTTCACCCTTAATATCTGTGATGTGGCCTGTCAAAGTTTCAGTCACAGTTAGGATGCTTGGATATTCCTGTTTAATGAGTTCAGTAAGTAGCTTCCACTGTTCTAGATTTAATTTTAAGATAGTTGAAGGGAAAGAAACTGTAGAAGGCTCAACAACAGGTTTGACTTCTCCTTCAGGAATTACCTCCTCATCTGCTTGGGTTTTGTTGATTTCATAGTATTGTCCTTAAAAATTTCCTAAAGAAAATTTCCCCTTTGAGAGAGAAGGTTGCCTAGAAACAACCTTAGTTTTTCTTAGTAGCTTTTCAGGTTCTGGAACTGCTGCAACAGGCTCAGGATCTAGATTTGTTTTGGTTACTAGTATCTTAGTAGATGATGAATAAGTTAGAGGAGTTTTAGGTCCTTTACCTTCTCTTTTAGGAGCCAGAATTACCACAGAGCAGTCGCCAGGTGAAAAATCACAGTCTTAAATAATGTCCAAAGTCTTGTTCACCATCAAGATTTGAATCTGGTCTTGTCATTTTCCCAGGGAAGATATATTCATTTCTTCATCCCCGAAAACGATGCCAAAATATGTTAGTCCATAAAGTTGAACTTGACTGTGAGAGGGCAAGCTAGGGTATCATCGGTTTATTGAAAAGTGTTTTAAAGGATTTTTATGATTTGGTTTTTTTAGTAAGGTGGTTGAAAACTGGCTCAAGGGTATAACATAACATGAAAATCCAAATCAGAACAAAGTATATCCCATTAACTGGTTAAAAGGTAGTCACATAGATAGATTAGACCAATAATAAAGAGAGAAAATGAAGCTTTCAATTTGCCAACTTCACATAAATTCCTGTCCTAGTATATCATAAAGAAACAAGACCATCAGCTTGAAATCAAAACTTGAAAATAACTTCCATAGTAAACTCTTAACTGTATTAATTAACAATCAAGAGACAAATGCATTGCAATCTGAATAATGAATTCAAGCATGAAGAAAGAAAACAGAGTAGAAAAGAGTGTCTAACCATCCATATGCCTTTGCTATTAAGTGTCAAATAGAATAGTAATGCCTTATAGGGAATTTCAACATAAGTCTTCTGGATCTCCAAATTTTCGACCATAACAGAGTCTTTCCTCTGCCTATTTAAACTATCCACAAAACACCTGATCCTATTTTCTAGAATGTTCTTAATGACTAGATCTAGATAGCATCTATCTATTCGGGGAATTAGCTCAAAAAGAGTGTTTACATTCCAAAAATAGATCATTTCTCAACAGATTATTATCGTATGATCTTGCCAGCATTACATTCGATTCTATAAAACAGGGATTAGTTTGATCTATTCATACATTTCGAGGTCTTTGTATTTCGTTGGCCAAAACGAGTAGACACTACCATATTTTCCTGAAAAGCATCAAAATTATGATTGTAACAATCATCGTGAAAATTTTAGGGTATGATAACAACAGTAGCTTTGGCAGTTTTTTGTTTAAGCATTGTGGTAAGAACGACATTATGCCAATAGAGTCTGAAGTTGATTTCTCTGATTTCTTTGAGCAATGCCCTTTGCTATTTTTTCTTCTTCTTGAAACCTTGAATTATTTCTTGCTGATGAGAACTCCATTGTTCTATATGAGTCTTTTCTGTTTTCAACTGTCTCACTGTCTTCTGGAGTTCCTTGATTCTTTCTCTATCATTTCTAACTTTGACCTTGAATTCGGGGAACTCTTCAAAAGGTGCAGGCTCATTCAGATTTATGGCAACCTTGGGTTCTCTCAATTTATCTTGGTATTTAGAAACCAATTATGAGTTGTGTTCTTCATCAGAACTTGTTGAATCCATAGCTTCTGGCATATCTGATATGTGATCTAAATCTATAAGGTAACCCTTTTTATTTCCAGGGATCTCACTGATACCTTTAGCAATTTCTTTATCTTTTGCCAATCTAGTTGTAGTTCTTGTGACAGGTCCTGTAGATGATGAAACAATCTATTTACCTCTTTTTGTTGATTTCTTATGAAATGGAGGTCTTTTTTCTTTTTTCCTAGTACCTGCTTCAGCATCTTTAGAGTGATCTTCTATAACTATGACATTTTCTTCTTTGATTGAGGGATTGAACATGGCTTTGGACTTCAATCGGTATTTGTTGGTAACCCTAGTAGAATTCCTTCTAGGGTTTTGAGACACAAGAACACCTTTATCCTTTGTCCTTTTGACTACAACGCCCCTTTTACTGGTGGATGGTAGTTCATGCTTTCCTGTAGTTTGAATATCAAAATCTTCATCTGAATATTCTTCCCCTTTAACATCTTCCTTAGAAAAAAATTTGATTTTTGGATCCAACTTCAGTCTTTTACCTCTGTAATTCCTCGTCACCCTGACAGAAAGAATTTCTTCTTTGACAGGGGTTTCATCAATTGAAATATTTTGTTTCTGTGTGACATTCCTTTTTCCTTTATTATGTTTGTTGGACTGTGGATTAGGGTTTAAAGATTGCATGAGCCAGCTACAGGGCTTTTGTATTTCTCTCAAAGCAAACACAACTAAAGTCTTAATTAAGACTTGATGAAACAGGATGCTCTTTGCATTGGAGGAGAGTGACTGCACTCTTTTTGACATCTTTGTCAAGATTTTGTGTTAAGGTCCTAACCCGCACATAGGTAGATCAATGTATTCAGATGTAATAAAGGTCAATATTAATAAGGCCTTTCAATAAAATAGAATAAGGCGGATGTAAGAAGACCTAATAGAAGCTTCCGCTTTCAGAAGGATCTTCCTCTAAATGCTTCTCTTAATAGACATATTTAGTATAAATAAGGGGCGAGGGTATGAGAACCCTAGCTTGGAGATTATTGTAACAGAGCGTTGCTCGACTGGAGGTTTCCCCCTCGAAGAGGCCTGTGAACATTGCTTTCTGAATCAAAGTGCTTTTTCTATTGCTATTTCGTATCATTTCTGTGTATTGTGAAGATTATGCTGGATATTTTACTGTTATTCTGCCATTTCTAGCATTTTATTTCTATTCTGCATATTTTATATATCTAGTATCTTGCAAGTGGTATCAAAGCACTTTCCTTGGCAGAAATTGTGGGTATTTTTTTTCAGAGTAGAGACGTATTTCGATGTCTTTAAGCCACAGAGATCTGTCATTACATGCATAAACCCGCGGTTGAGGGATTCATACACACAGGAAATACAAGTGGTTCTTAAGCGCACATCTGTTGGCCACCCGTGTAACCCCTGTTGGTACCCCTTCGAGTGGTAGCGTATCAGACATCACATGTGTACGGATTGGCCTAGATTTCCTGAATCCCTCTTTAGATAAACCTATCGGCCGCCGGACTGCTATAGTGTCACCGAGAATAGCACTCGGGAAGATACTCTCTAGTACCTGGGTAGTCGGGTAGTACAGCTAAGGGTACGGTCTATCCTCCTTAGTTAGTGCCCTGAGATATTGGGTCGAGTACTACTGTTGGAC
>ML829241.1:15349-25817 GCA_009831015.1 Picea engelmannii | reverse complement strand
GGTTTATAGGTCCCACAAAGTCAATGGCCCATTTCTCAAATTCTTGTAAGGTTAGTTGTGGTGCTAAAGGCATCTCATCTCTTCTGGATGGTTTCTCAACTCGTTGGCATACATCGCAGGATTTGTAGTATTCTTTAGCATCTTTGTGTAAAGTGGGCCACCAGAGGCCAGCTTTAAGAACCTTCTGCACTGTTGATTTTCTTGTGTAGTGTCCTCATGCGATGCCTACATGAGATTCTACTAAAATTAGTGGTCATTCTGCCTCCATAACACATCTTCTGAGGATCTCATTAGGTCCCATATTATATAGTTGTCCAGCTATAAGAGAAAAATCTGCAGCGCGCACTACCAGTTGTTTCTTCTGAATGAATGTGTATTCGCGAGGTGTTATTCCTATTGATAGGAACCAAACTATCTCGGCGAAGTGATCATCAACCTTTCTAATGGACAACAATTGTGCATCCGGTAGTGTATCCTCCAAACTAGTAGGTTCATCTCCATGTTCCAACCTAGACAAGTGGTCAGGTCCCTTGTTCATCCTTCCTAGCTTTACCACAATTTCAAAATCATATTCCTGAAATAATAGAAGCCATCTACATATCCTTCCCCCCAACAGTGGCTTGTTGACTAGGTATTTCAGTGCGGAGTGAATAGTGAACATCTTAAAGTGTCCACCTAACAAGTAGTGACGAAACTTCTGCAATGCATACACCATGGCTAAACCTTCTCTCTCGGTGGTGGTGTAATTTATCTCAGTTGTTGAGAGCTTCCTACTAGCAAAGGATAACGGGTGGTCAATATCTTCTTCTCATGGTTGTGCTAACACTGCTCCTAATGAAATAGAAGATGCATCGACATGTACATGAAATTCCTTGCTCCAATCTGGGAAAACTATAATAGGCGCAGTAACCATTTTCTGTTTAAGTGAGTCGAAGCTATGATGACACTCTTCTATCCATTGAAACTGACAATGTTTCTTCAACAGCTTCTCCATAGGTGTTGTAATCTGTGCATATCCCTTAATGAACTTCATGTAGCATCCAGTATGTCCCAGTGCAGTGCGCAGCTATTTGACTGAAGTAGGAGGGGGTAAATTGACAATAATGGCAATATTAGATGGATCTACCAATAACCCCTGCTTACACACAATATGGCCCAACAACACTCCAAAGGGTGAAAATAAGATACATTTCTTTAGGTTCAGGCCAATATGACATTGCCTGCACTTATCCAACATTAGTCTTAAGCATTCAGTATGGTTTTTCAATAAGCTAAAAACAGTCCAATCATCAAAATATGCTTCCAGAAATTTATGTAAAAACACCTTGAATTCTTCGACCACCACCCTAGAAAATATGGTTGGTGTATTCTTCAATCCAAAAGGAATCATTGTGTATTGGTAGGATCCCCATTCTATTGCAAATGTGTTCTTATGGCGTGGCAATCCTGATCTGATGGTATCCTGATAATCCATCGGTGAAGGAGTAGACATCATGTCCTCCTACGTTATCTAACACTTTGTCAGTAAATGGATCATGTAGACATGCATCATTCATCTTCCCGAGATCTACAAAGATTCTGATCTCTCCTATTTTCTTATCTTGAACCACCATAGGGCTAATCCACTTTGATTCTTCAACAGGTTCTATGATTCTTGCTTCCATCATTATGTCTAGTTCAATCTTCACTTTCTCCTTACATTTAGGGTTCAATCTTTAAGGTCTTTGTTTAACTAGACTTGCATCTGGTTTCAAGGGGATATTCATCTCTCCCATGGGCCCTTTAATTCCCTTCATATCAGTGAACTTGGTTGGAAACAAGTCCTGATATTCATGCAGAAATTTTGTGATCTTATCAATAGTGGCATCATCCCAGTAATCTCCAATATTAATAAATCTTAGGTGCTTCCTCTGTCCCGATATTAACTTTCCTGATTTTGATTGGTTGTCCAATAAAAGTTATTTCGACTCTTGGTCCTTCTATGTCTCGTTTTCCTTCCGTTTCTGCGATGTTCACATTCCTAGGATCATCGTCTTCATCGACATTGATATTGTAACATCATTGTAATTTCTGAAGAGGTGCAGTCCATTCATCCTCTTCTTTCTCCACAGGGAGGCTAGGTGCTTCCTCAAATACTTTTTGTCTTACAACCTATAAAGCTTGATCTACCAGAGGGAGCTAACTTTCAGATAAAAATGTAGCTACAAAATTCTGAGTCATACCTTGCCAGTCTATAGTGGTGAGGCACAGTTCCTCTTCAAGGTACCAATTGATATGTGTTGTGTCTAGAGTATTGATGAATTTATGCACCCATTTTTCTTGAGGAATGAAGCTCCAGGCCTCCTCACAACCTCCCACATGGTATTTCAGACAATTTTGACCTATGTACCTAACTTTTCATCCTTCGACTTGTTCTGAAAATCGCGTTGTCATCAAAGTGCGACATTGTATCCAGTTCATGATGTTCCTTTTATGTGTTCCCAACCATATTGTTGGAGTAGCTTTCAAAGCCTCATCCAGTGCCAACAGTCTCTGTTTTACTGGTACAGTTTCTTCAAATTCCAGTAAGAAATTTTCTAAGTGATTCAAACCATCAAATGTGGGTAAATTACTTACTGTTGTGCCAATCCATCAAACTTCTCTGGTTAGTCTAGCGCATATCTGTGTAGATACTTCATACATTTTATTTTTCCAGTTCTCCAGTGCTTCTTCTGAGTCTGATGAATATGTGTTGTCACTTCGCCATCTTAAATTCCCATCTATTGTAGGATTAATGTAATCTTGATGTCATGCTGTCAGTTTGTATATATTCTCCAACATATATGCGCGGTCTTCTTCTTTGATGGGCTCTGTGTATTTGGGACCTTCATCAGGATCCAAAGGTGTGATGACTCTAAGGCCATCAACTTCAAACACCATTATTCTTTTCTTCAAGTCAACAAAAGTAGAATTGTTGAAAGCCCAATCAATTCCTAACACTGCGGGATAAGGACAACTATCATCAACTATCTCAGTCACCTCGAAGTCCACAAATGTTCTGACCCAATCGATGTCCACAGGGACATGTTCCAGTCTTCCAAAGGGGCTCACAGCTTGTTGATTGGACATCCTAAGCCTGATGGGGGAATAGATCAACTTAGGTTTTCCCATCAGTGCCCAGGTCTGCTTCATCATAACATTGACCTCCAATCCTAAGTCGAGGACCACATAATCTATATCATATTCTCCAATTTGAGCATTAAGGTGTAGTTCCTTATTTGTCCTTCTCTTTTTGGACAGTTGATGTACTGCTTTATTTAATATAGGATCTACCTTTCCTAGCTCATACTGTATGATCAAGTTTTGTATCTCTTTTACAACGCTCTCATCCTTTCTCAAATTAATACAAGTGTATAAGAATTCCATGAATCTGCTTACCTCTTTTCGTTCTCCAGGAGAAGAAGACTGATCAAAGGCCAGGGGCATTCCACATTCTTTTACTTTTGGTTGTGCCTTTGATGAAGAAGCCCGATATCTTATAAACTATTTTCTTGCCTCTTCAAATGTCTGCTTCTCTCTCTTTGGATCAAACTCTTGTGTCTTCTCTGCAGCTTTTCGAACTCCTGATTGTTCTGTAGTCTTCCCTGGAATCACCGTGTCTTCTCTTGTAGTAGCACCTCCTCTAGTGATAACAACGACTCTGGGATATGCTCCACGAGGTTCTACTATGATTAGTTGTACTTGTTGGTTTCCTCCTCATTTTTCCAGAAGTCTGGCTAGCATCGCAGGACAATCTTCTATGACATGTTCAAATGAATTGCAGTAACTTCAAGTGGCATAAGGGTTATGACAATCCCTTGCCAAATGACTTGGTTGTGTGCAGTTCTAAAAAATGATATGACCTCTACCTCATCCCATGCCTCATCCTCGTCCTCTTCCTCTGAATCCACCATGAGGGTTGAAATTTCATCTTCCAGGGGAATTATACTGTGTAGTGTTCTCTTCTTGTTGTACTTCGTCTTGAATTTTGTAGATATCCCTTGATCTTCCATGTAAGAGATCATAAGCTCTACAACCCTTCTCATCATGACCCACATATTTACAAAATGTGCAGTAGAGGTTCATAGGTGTTTGAACATACTTTTGCATGTAATAAAATTCTCTAGGAAAATGTCTATTTCTACATACCTCGCACCAAGGTAGAGTAACTTGCTTCAAAGGGATCGAAGCTCCAGAAGCCAAATATTAATGAAACATAGGACAGTGCTCCTTGTCATGGCCTTCTGATTTTCATTTAATGCAACATATGTCTTCTCTCTTAGCTTTTCCATTATCTTTTTTCGTATCTTTGACCTGTAGTGATAAGCTAGTTAGCTGACTCAAGATTTGACTCATACTTGAGTTGGATTCTACTATAGGGGTTGATTAAAGTTTCATGGCGATCTCCAACGCCTCATTCTGTGAAGCAATCTTGTGCTGCATCAGAGGGACTCTGATGTGTGGTAGGAGGGAAGCAATGAACCATTCCTTGTTCTTCTCGTCTGGGATTTGAAAACTCAAATGACCTGTCAAGGTCTTAAACCTCTGATCAAACTCCCAAATAGGTTCAACTAATTTATTGTTGATTTATTTCAACTCTATGATGCACTGCAATTCCGACTTGGGTTTCTTGAATTCAACAATCAACGCAGTCTTAATCTTGTTCATTGGTTTCAGCTAGACAACTCCTTGGATGAACTTCATGTACCAAATCAATACGCGATCTCTCAGGGTAGTACTAAACTGAGCTCATTTAACAACTTCGTCAGTGAAATTCTTAATACTCCATACAACTTCACATAGAAACCAGTGTTGCTCAGGATCTTTAGATCCATATCCTCTAAAAGTGGGTAACCTCATCTCATCTACCATAGATATTCCTAAGGATCCTAACTGCGTATGCACTAAACTACTTGTATCATTGCTCTGAGTGTTCTGATAACTTAGGTTACTCTGGTTACTTAATGTTGTTAAAACAATAGGGGGTGTAATAACACTTACTTCAACAGTTTGCGCAGTCCTTGAAGTTTCTGACTCTTCTCGACGAGGTTCTTCAGTCTTCTCTTCTTCTGCCCTAGTGGACTCTGAATGTTCCTCGTTCAACAACTCTTCTTCTTCTCCACTATAGAACCCTTCTTCTTGTGGTGGTTCATGATTCTACTCGAACAAGTTCACCAGAGAAACTTCTATGAAGGTCCTCCCAATGCGCATGTGTCTGATCTTTATGTCACTATCGTTGTCTGAATTCTTGAACATTATCTTTTTCAGTCTGACCCACTACTGTATCTTCAATATTTTCTTCTCATGTAATAACATCTTGATATTCAACTTCAAGAAGTGTAAAATGTTTCCTCTAGGTCCTTTAAAGAAATATCTCTCTGCTTGGCTATATGATTCTACCTTATCAATATGAAACTTTGTGATATACCCTCCAATGGTACTATCAAACCAATGATCTACTGCTCTTGAAACAGAGTTATCAACTCTTTTGACCTTCTTGATCAACGCCAACATCCAAACCACAGGCGGTCTAGATATGATCTCAAACTGAGTGTCTACTAATCTGGCCAGCCACTCATATATCTCCTTAGGAATTCCTCCAAAGAACATCTCATGTATATCAGTAAAGATATACCTTCCAAACTAGTCTTTTGTGTTAATATTAGGGTTCTTATTCTGAGCTTCTGCGAAGTCCTTTTCTTGTTCTTCTATCCACTTCTGAATCTTTGCCTTCGATGGAAACCACCTTGACATTCCCTCAAGAAGATCACGGTCCTGACAACAGAACCATTTGTTGGCACAGGGGCAGACCCAGGGTTCATCTCTAATATCGCACCAACAAGCCCTAACTACTGGCCCTTTTGGCAACACCTTCGAAGTAGATGAATTCTCACCCAAAGTAGCAATAGGGGGTTGCAGGACACAAATGTCTACAACCAAAGGAAATTCAAGTGGAATCAAGGCAACCACACATGGAGATTAGATTATTCTTTCCAAGCATACACGTACTTCGCACAGTTATATATCAGATCTAACATATTAATGCATCATCAGAGTAACAGAGTAAAGAACGCAACATCAATCACACACAACAACAGGATATATGTGGTTCACCCTCTCCTTAGGGATACGCCCACAGAACTGTGATTTATAATATATTAGGTGAAACCTTACAGTTTTATCTGCACTCTTAGCTTGCAAATCTCTCTCCTTCTCTCTTTTCTCTATCTCCCTTCTCTATGCACCCAGCTGCAGGGTTGATCTTCGCACCCAGCTGAAGCTCTTACAACACAGACTTCTCTCTCCACACAATCCTTCTCTCTCAGTAATAACAACAATGACTCATCATCACATACCTGAACCCATATCAAGTCCTCTTGACCTTTATTTATACATTACAATAGCTCACCGATAGCCTTAGGTCGGAGCCTAGGTGTCAAAACCCTATATACCAAAACCCTAGGTGTCTAAAACCCTAAGTCAAATTGACCCACGTTTTCAGGGCTTCACCAGCCTGTCTTTCCTTCCTTCCCGCAAGGTTCTCCAAAACATCTACTGGTGGCTTTTCCACTTGTTGAGTTATCCATGATCCATCTTCCTTGTTGATCTGTATTCCTCGATCTTCTTGTCCAAAGGCTTTCTTTCTCAAACTTCGCTCTATCTTTTCTGCTTCTTTAACCACTTTGACCTGATCTCAGTCAACCTTCCTTTCGCGCAATTCGTGTTTCAACTTTTCTTCTGTAATATTGGCTTTCTTCCATAACCAAGGGACAACAATGATGTTTTTATTAGAGAGAAAGATAAGATTGTAAAAATTGGAGTGATCAACACTATAGGTACCAGCAACAAAGCCTTAGTCATCCATAAGAAAGATAAATCCAAGAATCCCAAGAAGAAAAATCCTTGCCACAACAACAAGCAACATAAGGGTCCTAAACCCACTCAGATAGCTTCCATTCCTAATGGTGACAAAGGAAAAAAATATAAAAATAAGAAGACTGTCAGAAATTGCAACTTTTGTGATAAATATGATCATGATGAGTCCAAATGTTTCAAGAAGACGACATATTTAGAAGTAGCGATGAAGAAACACAACATCAATATTGATTCTACTACTTCTTCTTCTTCTCATGGGCATGCACTTTCTGCTTCTGGTTTCTCCTTCAATACAATTTCTACTTCTTCTTCCGATGAGTGGCACCTTATCATATGGCTAAGGATAACGACATATTTTCTTCTCTAAATGAATTTAACACAAAGAAAATATTTATTGGTGATGATAGATCTCTTAGTGTTGTAGAATCTAGAATGGCTCAAGTAGAAAATAGTCATTTCAATGATGTATTGTGTGTTCCAAGTCCTTCTTGTAACCTTCTATCAGTATATCAAATCACTCATTCAGGTGAAGGTAAAACCGTAGAGTTTTCACCTCGCCAATTTGTAATCAAGGATCTAAAAGATCCTTAGCATGTTCTTGCAACTAGAATTGTCGATGATATTACTAGGTTGTACAAGTTTGACAACTTTGGGTCATCATCTTTTTCATCAATTTTTATTTCTCATAGCGATGACTTAAGAAAAATTTGGCATGAGCAGTTTGGTCATCTAAACTATCGATCATTGCAACAATTATGTAATAAACAGATGGTGACTGGTCTTCCTCCTGTTTCATGCAGAGATGGTGTTTGTTCCAATTGTTCTCTCGACAAACATCATCAAGACCATTTTGACAAATGTGCCTCTTGGCACACCTCGAGTCCTTTGCAACTTGTTCACGGTGATTTGTGTGGTCCACTTTATTATCCTTCTTTTTTTGGGTGCAATTATTTCTTAACTTTCAATGATGACTTTTACAGATGTACTTTTGTTTACTTCTTAAAAATTAAGAGCGAAGTTTTCGAAAAAAAATTGGCCTACAAGGCCCTTGTAGAAAATAAATCTGGACATCAAATTCAAAGGTTAAGAACAGATAATGGCGGAGAATATGTGAACAATAATTTTACAAGTTACTGCACTACACAGGGCATCCAAATGAAACACATTGTTCCATATACACCACAACAAAATGATGTTGTTGAGAGAAAGAACTACACATTAAAATAAATGGCTAATTTTATGATCCAATCTAAGGGATTAATTCTAAAGTATTGGGTGGAAGCCATCAACTGTAAAAAATACATATTAAATCACACTCCTAGTCTTAAAAATATAACACTGAAAGAAGCTTGGACTAAAATTAAACTAGATTTAAGTCACTTCTATGTATTTGGAAGTATAGCATGGGCTCACATTCCTTATGAGAAAGGGAAAGCATTGCAGCCTAAAAGTGAGAAGTGTATATTTGTTGGTTATTCTGAAGATGTCGAAAGTTATAGACTTATTCAACCAAATTGTAATGGAATTATTATTAGAAGAGATGTTCAATTTTATCAAAATATCTTGGCATGTGAACCTAATTCGACATTTGTACCTTCTTTGGCTTGCAAGCCTAATTCGACGTTTGTGCCTTCTTTAGCCTGCAAGCCATATTCAATATTTGTGCCTTCTTCTGTTTTGGTTTCTTCTTCAGATGATGAAAGTGAGGATGAAAATCCACCTCTGCCTGCTCACCTTCCTCCAAATGAGTCCTTTGAACCTAAACTAGCACCAGCTCCAACTCCACTACTTCCTAGATGGGTCCGTTCAACATGAGAAGTAGTTGGTGATCTTTTCGGTGATCCTTCAGACCAGCGTTGAACACGTTCATAGTTCTAGCGAGCCTCTTCTCTTTTGGCTCAAGTTTCATAGACTCATGATCCAGAGACATTTACAGAAGCTTCAGGTCATCCAGATTGGGATACAATAATGAATGAAGAGTATTGTTCTTTAATGACAAACGATACTTGGGATCTTGTACCTCTTCGAAAAGGAAGAAAACTTGTCAGATGTAAATGGGTCTAAAAAACTAAGCATGCATCAGATGGAAGTGTTGAAAGACACAAGGCTCGGTTAGTTTCCAAAGGATTTTCCCAAGTTGAAGGAATTGAATATAATGAAACCTTTTCCCTTGTAGCCAAAATGAATTCCATCCGCCTTTTTCTTGTCTTTGTTGCCTCACATAAATGGAAGGTCCATTAGATGGATGTTAAATCTTCCTTCTTTCATGGATATTTGCAATAAGAAATATACATGAAACAACCTCCTAGATATGTCCATAATGATTCTATCCTTTTTTGTCGCCTTAAGAAATCTCTTTATGGTCTTAAGCAAGATCATCGAGCTTGGTATACCAAAATGAACAACTTTTTTATTGCCACTGGATTCTCTAGATGCCATTATGATCCTAATGTCTATACCAAAAAAGTAGGAAACCATCCCATAATCCTTTTCCTTTATGTTGATGACCTTATCCTTACTGGTAGTGACTCAAAACTTTTAAACCATGTGAAAACCAACCTTAAGAAGAAATGTGAAGTGACAAACTTAGGATTTTTCCACTATTTCCTTGGCCTCCAAGTTTTGCAAACCAATGAAGGAATTTTTCTTTCCCAATCCAAGTATACTTGTGACCTTTTTCATCGCTTTCATGTGGACGATTGTAAACCAACCCCTTCTCCCTTCCAGTATGGAGTCAAGATTATTGCCAGCTGTACTTCTCCCGAAGTTGATGCCACCTTGTATCATTGATTAGTTGGTAGCCTCTTATACTTGACTCATACCCATCCTAATATTTCCTTTGATGTTGGTCTTGTTTCCCACTATATGCAAACACCCCATGAAATCCATTGGAAAACAGCTAAAAGGATACTTAGCTATGTCTGTGGTACAATTTAGTTCAGGATACATTACAGTTCAAGGGCGACTCCATTATTGGTTGGTTTCACTGATTCATATTGGGTTGACGACCCAGATAATCAAAAGTCTACTGCAGGTTATTTTTTCAGCCTTGGTTCAGGACCCATCACTTGGTCCTATAAGAAACAACAGGATATTGCACTTTCTTAAGAAAAAAGCAGAGTACCGAGAAATGATAATGCAAGTCAAGAATCCCTATGGATTCGACGGGTTCTTTCAGAGTTTCAATTCCAGTAGCAGCATCCGTCCAGCCTTTGGTGCGACAATTAGAGTGCCATCAACCTCACCAAAGACCCAGTTCAACATCAGCACAACAAACACATCAAGCTACACTTGCACTTCATCAGAAAGCTCATTCATGATCAAGTTATTGAAGTCCTCTTTTTACCTACATAAGATCAAGTTGCAGACATTTTCACAAAGTCTCTTACAGAAGAAAAGTTTTCCAAACTTCGATCTCTGTAAAAAGTTCATGAAGTTTTCATCAAGGGGGGATAGGATCTCATGCCTCCTTCCTTCTCCTATTATGTCACAATTGTAAACCCTTCAATCCTATTCCAAGTTGTTCTTAAGGGGGGATGTTAAGATATTTATACACTTAGGAGTTAGTTAAGAT